>CM052452.1:1282336-1300226 GCA_028533085.1 Varecia variegata
TCATACACACACATGCATGCCCACGCACGCCCACACGCACACACACCCACACACATGCATTCTCATGCACACACAAATCACACACACATGCACATGCTGTCATACACACATGCACATGCAACCCTCCCGAGCTCACATGCCTGCACACACTCGGGCACACACACAGTTCTACCCCTAGACATCTTTCCTCCCCGGATGCCACATTTCCCCGGATGTCCAACGAAAGGGTTCTTGCTCCCATCTCATGCTCTTTGGGGACAGAGCCGGAGCCACTCGGGGACAGATTTAAAGGGACAGTGGCACTTGACAAGCCAATCACTTGCTTTTGCTCCTGACTTGGTCTGGGGCCTGCAGGCTGGACGGCCGACCCCAGAGCAGCCTCCCCTTCCAGCTGTCCTCTTCCACGAGTTTATTTATGTTTTTAAATAAGAAAATTGAGTCAGAGCCGACTTTTCCGCAGAGCAGCCTAATAAATGATTCAATAAAAGGCAGGCCTCCCGCCAGTCACCACGATTTCCTCATCACCCAGTCTTTGTTTTTTTTTTTCTCCCAAATTTCGGAAAAGAAGATAAAGGTTTTGTTTTTCTTCTTCCTCATGTCAGGATTTTTAAAAACACCGCTCGGAACCGCCCCGGCCGTCTCCTTTGAGAAGCAGCCCAGAGCGGAGGGCGGCCGCCACCGGCCTCGCCCCAGAATTTCCCTGCGTTGTCTTTTTAATTTTCCTCCTTGAAAGGCTCGAGTGATCCTGGTGCTCAGATGGCGCTCCTGACACCCCCAGCTGAGAACGAGTAATTATTCCCACTCCGCTGCGGCTTTGATAAGGTTCTGAGGGCTGCCTGTGGCACAGTCGCCCGGCCTTTGTTCCGCTGAAGTTATTTTCCTCCTTAGGAAACGAAAAAAGATGGAAGATGACAACACCTTCAAGGGGCTGGGGAAACACCAACAAGTTATTAACCTTTAAAAAACCATGAATCCTCCAGCCAAAGGAGAGCGACGTCAGGCCCACGCAGGGTGAAGGGCACACAGGTGAGCACAGGCGTAAACAGGCGGCATCAATTCACATAATTCGACCGACGGGGAGGGCCCAGTTGTGGGAGGTGGGCAGAGAGTGGCGGGGCCAGCAGGTGGCTTCATTCAGGGCTTCCGCTCCTCTGTGGGGGTGGAGGCTGCATTTCCCCACCTGGACGCGTGCAGTCAGGTTTGGACCACGGGGCTCCTGCTGCCGGGACAAGAAGCTGGGTCTTGCTGGATGCTTTGCCACGTGCTGAATTGTCCCCAACATCCGTATGTGGGCGTCTCAGCCCCAAGCACCCCAGAATGTGACTGTGTCTGGAGACGGGGCGTTTAACGAGGTGATTAAGTGGGACATTAGGGTGGGCCCTAATCCAATCGGACGGGTGTCCTCATGAGCAGAGATCAGGACGCAGGTGCACACAGAGGGGTGACATTGAGCACACCACAAGGAGATGACCACCTACAAGCCGAGCAGAGTGGCCTCAGAAGGCACCAGCCCAGCCAACACCTTGATCTTGGACTTCCAGCCCCCAGCACCGGGAGAAAGTAAATTTCTGCTGTGGGAGCCGCCCGGGCTGTGGGACTTTTGACGGCTGCTCAAGGTCACTGATACAGCAGATGACTGGAAGAGTTTAGATTTAAACGTCCCTCCCCTTTTAAGTAATATAAAGGCTCTTTCATCCCCAAACTCTCGTTTGAACTCTTCAACGTCGGCTGCAACGTAACCGCCTGTAAGTCCTCGATGACAAATCACAGCAACTCCTAACACCGCGGGACAGAAACTTACGGGCAGGCGACACGGGTGGCCGAAGGCTGGAGGTGTCTGTTCTGGCATCTGGCCCCTGTTGTGCTTCAGAGATTGTGAGTGGTGGGAGCGAGGAAACGTGCAGATACACCAGGGTTGGTGGAAATGCCCCGTCATGTCTATGCTGCGGGCAAGCTGGGTGTGTGGTTTGCAGAAAAAGCTCGCTCCTCGGGTCGCTCCCGTGGTCTAGTTTTTGCACACATGTCGCCGTGGTCCTTCCTTGCATTCTAGCTGCACGAACACCCACTTGCTCTTTCCCTCTGATTTCTGATTCTGCCACAGGCACTGTTAGAATTAGAGCACTGATAAGGAAAAAAAACTGGGCCAGGATTTAAATTAATGCTTTTAGACAAATATCCGTTCCATCTCCAATTCTAATGCTAATTACATTTGTGGATCAAAGACCATTCGTTAAAGTTTTGCTTTTGAAAAACAGGGAGAGATTTTACTTTCTTGTTTGATATTTTTATGGGACTTGATGGGGGCGGAGGGGGCTGAGCCAGGCAGGGGGGAGGCCCCCTGCAGAGAGGGCTGCGCCGGGGACCAAGTTCCTGAGCCGACTGCTGGACGCTCAGGCTGCGAACCGCCCACCAAAGCTCCAAGGCCGTCCCTTCACCCCTTTCTTCTGCTGTCACGGCTGTCTGGGACGTAGGAGAAAGCAATCGATATGGGGTTAAAAAAATGGAAAAGGATTGATCCTTGAAAAGACATGGAGGAAACCTCAGTGCGTTTTACTAAGCAGGAGCAGCCAGTGTGCGAGGGCTGCGCACTGCACGATTCCAACTGCAGGACACGCGGGGGGCTGTGGACACAGTGAGAAGATGGGCTTGGAGGGAGGGGGGCGCACAGGTGGAGCCCGGGGACTTTTAGGGCAGTGAAACGTCCCTGTGTGACGCCACAGTGGTGGACACAGGTCATTGCACATTTGTCAAAACTCGTGGAACGTCCACCAGCAACAGCGAGCACCACTGTGGGCTCGGGGCTCCGGGGGACCCGGATGCGCCAGCGCAGGTGCACCCCGCGTGACCAACGGACCCCTTGGGTGGGCGCTGGTGGGGGGGGCGGCTGTGTGTGGGGGGAGGATATGGGAAGTGTGTGTACGCTCTGCTCAGTTTTGCTGTAAACCAAAACCTGCTCTAAATGAAAAAAGAAAAAAAACCCCACAGTCTATTTAAAAGAGAAAAAGAAAAGTATTGATAGAAATTTTAAAACCTCAGCAGAGAGCAACGTTCCCCTCCTCTCTGGAGTCCTGCGAGTGCCATGGCTCCACCACTGCCCGCCGGTCACTGCCGGTGTCCAGAGAGCAGACAGACGCACGGCTGCTGTCCCCACAGCGTCCTGCACCCTGGTGGTCTCTGCAAAATGCCAGGAGGTCCCCAAGTGGACCAAACGTTTCAATAGCTGGTTTTGGAGCCAACACGCTGCCCACAGCATTTCCCGCAGACGCGCTTGCGGCCCTGGCCCTCGTGTGCGTGCAGGAGTGGACGCCTCGACTTCCCCAGCTGCCACCGCCAGATCGGGGACCTTTCCAGTGTCTGCGCGCACCTCTGTTTCCAGGTCACTGTTTCCAGGACGCTGACCCGTCCGCGTCTGCTCTAGGGAGGGTAGACCCTCCTTTCCTCTGTCCACGCCTCAGTCCACTCCGAGTGGCTTCTCCACCCCGCCCCGGGCAGCTCTCCTCGGGACACCAGTGACTTGCAATCCAACCAGCACTGTTTTGTTTTTCCTTGTTTTGTCTTATGGATACATAATACGTGTCCATCCTTACGGCCACATGTGGATTCTGTTACCTGCATAGACCATGCAGTGACCACGTCAGGGATTTGGGGTGTCCCCCACCTCCAGCACCCGTCGTTGCTCTGTGTTGGGAACGTGTCAAGTCCTCTCTCCCAGCTATTTTGCAATATACGATACATTGTTGCTAACCGTAGTCGCCTCCTCTGCTGCGGAACGTCCGGACTGTCTCCTTCCCTCTAACTGACGATCCCTTCTGAGTCACCATCTTACTCAGAAGTCCAGCGACATTGCACACAATCGCAGCACTTCCTACTTCTTGAGATGCTCTTGTGCCTCAGTTTCCCTGCCTCCCATTTCCTGGTCTTCCTTTCCCTGCCCTGTGCCACGCCACACACCTGCTGTGTCCTCCACACTGCAGCCTCGGAGCAGGAGACACTGGGGTCGTTCCTGGTCTCTCATCTCCCTCAGCTCTGATGCCGTCCTGTAGGGGGGTTATTTATTCCCAGGGCTTTGTGTGTTCTTTGTGTGCTAAACCGTCCCAAATGTACATCCCAGCCCAAACCTGAGCTCCGGACCTCTGTGCCTCACTGTCTGCTGGCACGTCGGCTTGGAAGTGGAACTGTCCCCCCAAACTGAGCACATATGGGCAACATGCACCTCGACTGTCCGAGTCTGTAGTCTCCACGGCCACGGCCTCCATCCCAGCTTCCATGCCTGCCCCCGGACCCTGCGGCTACAGCCCCCTGCGTGGTCCCGTTCCCGCCCTCCGCCCCCTTTCCTACTCTGCAACACCTCAGGAGCCTTTCACGATCTCTGTAAGGGGCAGGTCACCCCTGCTGCCACAGCACCCTGCGTATCACTCTAAGAACACATATCAGAGTACGTCAATGTGTCTTTTTTTTCTTTTCTTTTTTTGAGACAGGGTCTGGCTCTGTCACCCAGGCTAGAGTGCCGTGGTGTCATCACAGCTCACTGCAGCCTCCAACTCCTGGGCTCGAGTGATCCTCCTGCCTCGGCCTCCCGAGTAGCTGGGACTACAGGCACGTGCCACCACGCCTGGCCTGTCAGTGTGTCCTTTACGATCTTGTTCACGTGCCCCTCTCTGTCTCCCTCACTAGGAGGCCTCTGGCATGGTCCTGCATGTTGTTTATCGGACCCTGAGCACACAGTTCATGGCTGTGTTCGTGGACAAGCGGAAGCTGTAAATAAACTTCCTCTCTGCCTACCTCTCTCTGCACATGCTTGTTGCATCCTAAGCCAATGTGTCATTCTGCATCTATGAGCCGTTCAGCTATAATAATCCGACAAGTGCCCGTGCACATCTCCTGTCAGGTGCTGCGAGGGGTTGTGGGTTGAAAGACGACATCGGTCGTTCGCTCTGCACCCAGGAGGCTCACGTCTGGCTGGGAGAACGCGTGGGCAGCTGTGACGTGTGGTCACTCTGCCGTTGATAAACACTCAAGCATGCACCAGGACGGGGAGTCACCCGGGTCTGGGCGGGGGATTTGAATGGGGAGGATTAAGAAGAGGGAGGGTCTCGGCCCAGGTGCGTGGGGGACGGTGCCGGCCCTGGGAGGCAGGCGCAGGACGGAGAGGGGCTCGGATCAGACTTGTCGGGCCGCGGTGCCTGCAGGACATGCAGGTGGAGGCTCCGGCAGACGCCGGCTAAGCGAATCGCAGCCCGAGGGAGCAGCCCGGGTGCAGCTATGGAATGAGAGCCGGCAGCCAAGGAGGGAACCCCGGGGACAAAGTCTCTTAGAGTGTTCTTTCAACTCAAGACGATACTAAGTTGGGGGGGCATGCCGCCGCTCAGGTGAGTCAAAGACTCCCCTGGGGTTTCATGCATCGACTTGTAACGGGGTAAGGAAGAGAATGTTAAATAAAAGCCCCAAAGCCACAACGTAGCTCCTGAAATTGGACGGGGAGCAGTGACTGCCGTTCCTACGTGGGTTGCCTGGCTTTGCTCCTTCTGTCCCGGGCTCTTGTCACCTCTGCAGTTACCAGGCCTGTCCCAGCCGGCACCCGGGACCCTCTGCCGCCCGAGTCCAGGACCATTGTCTCAGCACAAGCGCGAAGCCCCCCGCACCCCACGCCCACCGTGAGAGGAAGGGGTGCGGGGAGCAGGGAGCGAGTCTGGAAGCGGGAGAGCCAACAGTGTCCCCCCGCCACCTGCCGCCAGGCCGCCCTGCGAATGCCCACGACATGCGTTCGGGCACCGCGGCTCCTCCCAGCTTTCTGCACCGGAGGCGTGTTGGGCACAGGCCTGGATGTTTCCGGCCTGACGGTACACGAGAGGTGACAGGAAGGGTTTCAGCTGTGGGGACGTGCTCCAGTCAGGCGGTTCCAACAGGAGTGGCCCGAATGGGTGGGGCGTCCGTGGAGCTCGTGTTTGCGAGCAGAGGACACCCGCGGAGAGACTTGAGATGTGCACGGAGCCCTGAGGGCGTCCGCAGTGACTCCCACTCTGGCCTCCCGCGGTGGGATCACCGGCCCCGCTCTGACTGTGTGGCCTCAGCCTCTGCCGTGGGAGCTCAGGACGGTGACTGGGGGACCCCTTGCGGGGGCTCCTCTAGGTCAGAAACCACACAGGTGGTCACAGCCCAAATGCCCCATGATGCCATTGCCTTCACCACAACGCACAGGCACATGGACACCGTGCGCACCTTGCACACACGCACACTCACACACGCACTCTCTCACACTCACACACAGTTGTTGGTTGTCAACATTTAAACGTTAGGAAATAAATACCTTGCAGGCCTTGGCAGGAGGAGGCGAGCGGGAAGCTTAGAGCCCAATGTGAACAGCAGCTCCTTGTGGGGGCTGTGGGCTGGTCACGTGGGCTGTGGGCTGGTCACATGGGCTGTGGGCTGTTCACGTGGGCTGTGGGCTGGTCACGTGGGCTGTGGGCTATTCACGTGGGCTGTGGGCTGGTCATGTGGGCTGGTCACATGGGCTGTGGGCTGGTCACGTGGGCTGTTCACGTGGGCTGTGGGCTGCTCACGTGTGCTGGTCACATGGACTGTGGGCTGGTCACCTGGGCTGTGGGCTGGTCACATGGCTGGTCACGTGGGCTGTGGGCTGGTCACGCGGGCTGTGCACATGGGCTGCGCACAGGGGGCACCCGAGAACGGCTCCTCCTCACCTTCCTCAGCCCCCTCCCCCGCCCGCCCCTGTGCCTGGTCGTCCAGGCTCCCTGGAGCACTCAGAATCTTCGGCCACGCCGCACCAGCACTCCCAGGTGAAGCCGTGGGCTGGCTCTGGGTGGAGAAGAGCCCTGGGCACCGAGCGTGGGCTCAGGCACTCCCTAAGATCTTCCGCCTCTCCTGTCCTCAAATGTTTGCCTGGCTCCTGTAGGCTTTGGCGTTTCTGTCTCCTCCCAATATGAAACTATAGATTTTTGTTTGTCATATTATCATTTAAAAAATTACCTATTTAATAATTGCAAAGTTTATTTTTCAGATGTGCATATATGTAGCTTTTAAAACCAAGCCAGGTGCTGGGCACCTGTAGCCCCAGCTGCTCAGGAGGCTGAGGTGGGAGGATTGCTTGAGCCCAGGAATCTGAGGCCAGCCTGGGCAGCATAGTGAGACCCCATCTCTAAAAATAAAATCTAATAAGCCCACACATCGGATCACTTTACTCGTACCATACTTCAGTATGTATTTATGACCGATGAAGACTTTTTTAAACAAACCATAATGGCATTATCCTATTCAAAAAAGCATCAATATCATATACTGCCCAGTCGGTGTTCAGTGTTCCTGAGTTGCCTCAGAAGTTGGGTTTTGTGGTTTTTTTGTAAAAGATTATTGGCTTTCCCTTCATTTATATACTGTGTTTTCATATTACAAAATGACACATCAAGGAAAATAAAGGACATACAGAGATTAAGGCACAAAGCCCCTCTCTGCAGCTCTCACTCCCAGGTGGGCTCATTCACATCCCTTGTCCTGCAAACTGACCGTTCGTAAGATTTCTTCCATTTCTTCAACTCTGAATGTTCATACAAATTGACATACACCTCTTTTTTTGCACAAATACAATCATGCTTGATGTACTGCTCTATTCCTTGCTTTTTGCCACTTAAGTCTTGGAGACTTTTCCACACATATGTGTGGAGCCTTTGCTACTCTTTTTACAGCCCCATACAGACTAGCACGTCAACCCCTTGCGGAAGTCTGGTTTCTTTTTAATTCTTTGCTGTTTCGGAAAACAGCGCAGCGAGCATCTTTGTCCTGGCGTCTTTGCCCACATTTGCAGTTGTCTCTGGAGGATGGGTCCCAGGAATCACTGCCGCGTGGAGGGTGGCTCTGATGGATAATTTCCAGGGTGATGACCAAAGGCATCTGCTGCAGAGCGCGGCGTGTGGGTCCTTCACACGAAAACCTAGTCTGCCTGGTGACCTCACTGTGTTAGCACATTCGACAGGATAATCCTTACAAGGGCTTCTGCACCCGCAGTGCTGGCCTGGAGGAATCGTTTATTTACGATATTTAATAAAGTACACATTTTATCAAAAGCATCAGCCTTCCCATTAATTATCATTATTGTTTACTCGTGGTATGAGGTGGGGAAGCCTCTTTCCTTATGCTAAAGTGGCCCACTGATTGAAGTGACTGACATTGGGATCCAGCACCTGCTCGCCACCTGACAGCTGGTGAAATTGCCGGGTGGGAGAGGTTGCTTGTTATCCCTGAGGATTAAGATTGGAAGAATGGTAACATACATTTGGAAGAACTTAACATTTCAAGAAACGGGGGCCCATTTGCCAAGATCAGTTATCAAGTTCTACCTTTCGAGCATGTCGTGCAAGTAGCAATGTTTAGAGGATGCACAAGGCTTTGCTCAAAGACAGGGCCTGAGCCGCAGAACATCTCTGGGCTGCTTGTGTTTTCCGTGGTTTCACTGAATTCCGAGACAGTGAGCTTTCTATCAGAATATCAGTCTCTGTGCCGCACGCGTGGGTTTCACGCTGTCCATCCTCTGAGCCTGCGTGTTTGCGGAAGCCAGCAGCACTCTGTGTCTTGGGCCACGCGCTTTCTTTTCCTGTTGTTCTGTCCTCTCTCCTCCTTCGTAACACCTCAGCTCACTGGACAGGATCATTCTGCGTCTTGCTTGCCGAGATTCCCTTGAAGGAGCTAGGCTGGAGATGAGGACATAAACGGGGAGACAGCACTCGGAGGTGAGGGGGTGCAAGTCTGCAGAAGCCGGCAGTGCTGCCCCGACTTTCCAGTGCCAGGGACACCCCTGATGCGCATCCTGTCTCTGACTTTTGGGGACGGCCGTCTAATAACCCAAAACGCAAATGCGGCCCAGGCAGCGTCCGCCTCTCGGGCAGTCGAGGCCGCAGGGGAAGGTGAGCTGGATGCTGATAGCACATCCTTCCAACCACTGCTCGGCTGCCGGGCACCTGCCAGGAGACAGGAAGTGGGTCAGGACGAAGGCGCTGCTGCCCCCCGGGGATTCATTGTGACAGAAATAGCCCTCTGCAGCCAGCGCATTATGTGCGCCTGCCCGTTCATTTCAACAGGACACCAGAACGGCGGATCTGAAGAAGCTCCTGGAAATGAAATCCTGGTCAATGCACACGAGAGATCCAGATGTGAGTCAGCGCAGAGCACTCAGGATTTCAAATGTGACTCTGCAGGGGGTTTTGGTGGTTTTTTTTTTTACTGTATTGTTCTGGGCTTTGCTTTGCTTTGCTTTCAAAACGGCTCGCTGTGTCGGTGTGCAGGAAGGTGACGGCACCAGCATCGAGATTTTCGCTACGCCAGGTACAAGGTCCCAGAGACCTTTACTTACCACGGCTGCTGAGCTGCCCACGTGCCTCTGTCTTCTACAAGACCTGTTCAGACTGTCGGGTCTTCCTCTTCCTAGAGCTACACTAAAGTTACACCTACATCACTTTTTAAATATTTAATAAAAGAGGTTCTCAGGCTGGGCATGGGAGCTCAGTCTTTCTGGAGGGCAATCAGATAAGAGTTTTTACATCTCAAAAGTCGGCCTTTTAAAAAACAAGTCTGCAGCCTTCAACCCAGAATTCTGCTTGGGGAAATTCCTCCCGGGGAAACCGTCAAAGATGAGAAGGGAAATATATGTTGTAGTTTTAAAAATTACGTACAAAGGAACCAGAAACACAGAAATGTTAATGTGGATTATCTCTGGGTGAAGGAATTTTGCATGATTTTTCCTTCCTTCTTTTGTTACGTTTATACTTAAAATTAAAATTAAAAAAAAATCTTATAAAGTAGTAGCTTTCTACAGAAAAAGAAAACTGTTGCATAAGAAATTTAAAATCTTCCGTCAAAGAATTCCGTCTTTAATTATGTTTAGTGGGCTTTGCTTTTTGTTACCTTTTTCTCTTCTGTTCTTTCTGTTCTTTTCTCCCCCCCACCCCCAGGCAGAAACGAGGGGCAGGGGGGGCGGTGAGGGGTCTCCAGACTCTCAGACCTGCACGGAGGAGGTGAGGGGTCTCCAGGCTCTGAGACCTGCACGGAGCTCCTTCACCCACGACTGACTCAGGGGTTTCACGGATCCAGTTCGTACCCACCTCTTCTGCTAGGGCTGTCTGTTCCGCTCCCAGGGGAAGTAGACAGTGGCCTGGGGAGGGAATAAACCCCAAAATATCCCTGTGGGCACATCTGCCTGATTTCTTGCTTTATTCTAATGAAAACCAATGGTTTCCAAACGTTACTATGCGTCAGAATCCTCTGAGAGCTCGGACAGCAGACCCAGGCCCCACCCCGGGGGTTCTGACTCGGCAGGCGTGCGGGGGTGGGCAGAGGTCCAAGTCCAGCCAGGTCCCGGGGGATGCTGACCCCGTGGTCCAGGACCACGCTCTGAGGGCCACAGGCCTGAGTCAGTGGGGTGTGTCGGCTGCGGAAAAAGCAAACGTCCGTGGAAGCTCATCCCAGTGTATTTTCAGCAGTGAAAGGCAAAAATAATAACAATAGTAATTCAAAATTTCACCCTAATGAAGGGAGAAGATTAGAAAAAAATCTCTACAGCAGCAAGTTTCCCAGCATCGGGTCTCCCTGGCCGTTCTCTGGGTGAGACAGGCTGGACAGAGACTTTCAGAGACATTTGGCACAGAAAACATCGATTGTGGAAACAACCCAAGTGCCCATCAATCCATGAGGGGATTAATAAAATGTGGTCTACGTGTACCACAGAGTGCTACTCAGCCACAGAAAACAATGGTGATCTAGTACATCTTGTTTTATCCTGGATGGAGCTGGAACCCATTCTAGTAAGTGAAGTATCACAAGAATGGAAAAACAAGCACCACATGGACTCACCATCAAATTGGTATTAACTGATCAACACTTCTGTGCACATATGGTAGTAACATTCATTGGGTGTGGGGCAGGTGGAGGAGGAGGAGGGGATGGGTGTATTCACACCTAATGGGTGCGGTGTGCACCGTCTGGGGGACGGACACGCTTGTAGTTCTGACTCAGGTGGGGCAAAGACAATATACATAACCTAAACATTTGTACCCCCATAATATTTTGAAATAAAATTAAAAAAAATTAAATTAAATTAAATTTTAAAAAACATACAGTAGCCCCCCTTGCCCCCACAAATAATTCAAAACAAAAGCCACTCCGGTGTACAAAATAAGCGCGGTATCGTCTAGCCAACACTCCACAGGTGCGTGTGGACTTGTCTGTGAGGCTCCCTTTGAAACACCGACTCCCCAAACACAAACTCTTGGTGTCCCTGCTTTCCCACCATCCCAGGCATGTCGTCAGTTGGCCTCTTAGGTGACACGGCCCCGTCAGGGAGGAAATCTCAGTGTGACCTTCACAGCCCTGGATAGAAACACGCAGAGCACATGTAGCCGTCTGCCAGGCCCGGGGCTGGGGTCAGGTGTGTGCGTCCGGCTTCCTGCACTGGCCAAAGCCACGTCAAGGTCAAAGCCCTCAGCTTAACCCTCCGCTCAGCTGCAGTCCGCGCTGGCCGGGGCGGGCAGCCCTCCTCAACCCGCCCTCCACACCCTGGGGGGCTGGACTGTCTCGCCTGTGGGCTGGGATACAGCCGGAATGCGCCGGCATCCCGTGGAGAATCTCTCGCCAGATCTGGACAACAAAACCAGCTCCCGCCCGCGCGCCAGCCAGCTGCCTGCTCTGGCTGCCTGAACCCGGGCTGCCCTCTGTACAGCCCCCCAAATGCACCCCAGGCAGGGGGCGTGTGCAGGGCCGGGGAGACCCCTGCTATGAAATATATGCTCGGACCAACCCCAGGCTTCTCCAGGGAAACCTGGAGTCAGAAAGCCGGGTCAAAGGCTGGGGCCGGTCTATACTGACTTAGCACGCTAACAGGTGTTTCCCGGGAACTTCAGCGTTATCCTCACGTCATCGATGCACGTTGCTTTGGGGGAAAGAGGCGACATCGGCCGGACTTTGGGGGTCCCACCCGCCACGTCTGTCTCGGGAAGGAGACACCCTGCCTGCTGCAGAAGCACAAAGGCTTCTCTCTTCTCTCACCCGGCTCGGCCAGGGCATGGCGCCCAGCGCAGGCTGGGCCACTGGGGCGTTCTCAGCTGGGATTCCCCAGCAAGTGGGGCGAGGATGGGCAGCTGGAAATTGTCATGTCAACTGTAGCCACGCGGCGCACGGGAGAAGATGGCTTGTGCCGTAGGGTTCCTGCTCCACCTTCCGGACCTCCTGCCCCTCTGGTTTGCCTCGGCCCCCCGAGTGTCCCCTGTGTTGAAGGCGGCTGTAGAGGAAGTTTCTGTGGCTTGGGACCGAGAAACCTGCCTGGCACAGCCGGGAAAGGCAGTGGGTGCGGAGGGAGAACAGGAGGTGCCAGGAGGCCCGGACAGTTCACGTCCCCGTCACCGCGTAGGAACGGGACTGTTAGACACATCACGACAATGACCCAAGGCCCCTGTCCCTGACTTCCTGGACTGGCCTGTGCTGCGTGGCCAGCATGCCGGGCATCGGCAGTAAACTCGCTGGACTGAGATCCAAGGGCGGCTGGAGCCAGGCCGCCACGTTCCAGAAAACAGCTGTCAGGCCTTTTGAAGTCAGGGCCCGTCACAGAGCCAGGTGCAGTTGTCTCTGTCCGTCTGCCCCGAACACCCAAGTCAGCACGCGGGCTGGGGGGGCTTCAGCCCTGCGTTCCTTTCGAATCTGCCCCCCGCCTCGCTGAGATGCAGGCCCCTGCCAGGGCGGGTTCCTTGGGAAATCACTCAGGACTCTGGAGCAATCTATCCCTGCATCTTTGTGTCCCTTTAGGCCACCAGCAGCCCCAGCCTGTGAGAGGACCGGCTAATGGACCGCCTCCAACGGGCTGGGGTCTCGCGCCCCTCCCTCGCCTCCCCTGCAGACTGCAGCCAGCTGAGGCCGGGGGGACGGGTGGGCCTGTCTCACCTGTCTGAGGGGTGCCCAGCCCGAGACCGTCCAGGCCAGCTCGTGGCCTCACGCACCCTGCGTCTCAGAGCCTAGAGTGCAAAGCCATGAGGACTCCGTGTGCTGTTTTGTTTCGATGTGTGACTGGACTCCATGCTCAGCGCCCCACAGCCCCACAGCCCCGGGAGTGTAGACAGAGCCGGATTCTGCGTGGTGGCTGTGGGAACGTGGACCGTCACCCGGATGCCTCCCAGCTGTCTGGCCTCTGCGTCTCCGAAGGCCCCGGCCTCTGGGCCACTTGCTGTCCGGGGCTGCGCGGGAAACAGGGAGAGCTGCCCGGTGCCACCCGCGCGGCCACTGCAGCTGCCCTGGGGTGTCTCTGAGCCTGGTGGTGCCTGCACCCCGAGTCTGGGGGAGGCAGTGTCCTCTCGTCCTGCCCCTGCCACGTCCCACGTCCCACGCAGATCACGGCACCTGCAGCGAGTGGCGGTGACCACGCTGTGTGGGCCTTTCTTTCCCTTCTTTTTCTTCATCCTCAGTTCTCCCTCCTGTAAAGTGGGGACAACACCCTGTTTCCATGGGGACGGGAGGAGATCATGTTTATCACATGCCTGCTAAGCGAATATACTTGCAATGGAGGCAGAGGAGGGAGGAGAGGAAATCTGCCCGCAAAGGGAGAGGGAAGACCACAGAGGCCCTCTGGGACCCACTCGGTCCTGGTGACAGAGCTGGCGGTGGACACTCAGGCTGTCTGTGTGTGGCTCATTGAGCATTGACCAAGGTACCTAGTTGGTGCTAAATAGTTGCTGCCGCTTTAATGGACTCGGCTGCCCTTGGAGCTGCGTCTGTGCTGCGTCTCACCCTGGCCAGGCCCCCTTGTGCGTAAAAAGCATTCCCAGGAACCGTGAGGTCACCGCAGGCACCGCACTGGCCTGCCGGGGGTGGAGGGTGGCTCAGAGGGACAAGTGCCAGCTGTTTCCACGTCCCGGCGACCAACGTTCTCGTCTCTGCCCAGCTGAGGTGGGGCAGCCGCAGAATTAGTTGGTGGCGTTGCCCAGGAAGACATTCCCATTGTCAGGTCTGTATTTTAAGGACGGGAAAGACACGTCTCCGGCTCGGCCCCTCGGTGCTCTGGCCGGCACCTCCGCCTGCCCAGAACTCACCGTGCTTTTTAGGTGACTCGAGATTGAGTGAGCGAGCCACACAGGTACGTGCTTAGAAACGTCATTTTTAACAGCCTCGCACGGCCCATTGTTAAAAACGATTGGATGTGTTAAGTTTTCCTAAATGAAAAAATCTGAAAAGAACAAAAATAACGTGTGTATATCTCTGCAGTCCTGGGTGCTTAAACACTTCCCCAGGAATATGGTTCCCACCTCTCTGTTTTTAGGTTCGTATATTTCCTAAACATCGTGGCTTCTCCGTCTTTGGCTCGCTCTCCACGCCGAGTGAGAGGATCTGCTCCGCTCGCCACCAAACGTAAATCTCCGAAGCCAGGTGAACGGGAGGCCAGGCGGCGCAGCGCCCAGCTTAACGAGCTCTGTGCTTCCTGGACCCTTCATCTAAATAAGAAACATACCGAACGCTATAAAAGCTGGTCCTCTCTTTGAAATCTCAATTAAAACCAACACAAAATGAGACTGTGCAAGGTCCCCATCCGGGGCCATCTCTAAGGAAGAAAAATTTAGAAAACTCTGTAACTTAAATGAGAACCCCCCCTCCCCCATCTATACGTCTTCTGCCGTTTATGGAAAAATAAATAAACCTTGCAAAGCGGGCAGGGTGTGCTGAGGCTCCGAGACAGGACGCAGGTACGGCCACCATCTCGGAATCCTCTTTCAAGTGTGCTCAGCGCTGGCGAGATGCCAGAGCGTATTTTGACGGGATTCTTCCCCTAATTTATAACCTCTGTGTATCTGCGAGGAAATGTAACCCTTATGTTTCTGATTCCTTTACACTTAACTCATCAACGGCTGCCCTCGGAGAGCCATTTGATGTTCAGGGCCCTTTGAGCCTTTTTTTTATGAGGTCTTTTAAACCTGTTCCCCCTTAGACACAGGAAGCCAGGTTTTCCAGGCATAAACAAACTCAGCCCACAAAAGTGTCCCCTTGTCCACGTGGAGGCCAGATCCGAGTCTTCCAGTGGCTTCCAAACCATCAGCACGTTGGGCAACGTTGCTCCAAAGCAGCCTCTCGCAAGGAGAAGGTCGTCTGGTTAAAAGTCGGCCACCAAAGACAGGGGCGGGATAATTCTGGCAGGAAGGAGTAAATTATCCTACCTAGAGAGCACTTGTGCTGCCATTTTACGAGAAAACAAAAGATGGGGCGGCCGGGGCGCTCGGTTCTCTTTGTGGATTCAGCCGGCACCTTGTCCTGGGCGGGGACCATGATGGCCACGGGGCTCTTGGCCACTCTTCTGCTGGAGCGGTGGAGGCTGATCTCCCTCTTCTACAATCTAGGTGGGCTCCCTGACGGCTGTGTCAGCACATGGGATGCTCGGGGCAGCCTCCGCTTTCTGTCTCCTAGAAACTGCCCCCAGCACCATGGCAGTTCACAAACGCCATGGCAACTCCCGGAAGTTACCCCGTATGGGTTAAAAAGGGAAGGGACCCTCAGTTCTGGGAACTCCCCAGCCCTTCCCCAGAAATCTTACGAATAACCCTCCCTCCGCTTGACACAAAATGAAATAGAAGGTGTGAGACCAGACCCCGGAAACTCGCGCTCCTGTCTGTGGCTCTGAGAGAGCTGCTGCTCGTCTCTGGGCAGCCACGTTTTTCTTCTTTTCTTACCTCAGTAAACTTGCTTTTGCCTCCCTCTGTCAGCTCGCTCTTGAATTCTTCCCTGCGCAAAGCCAGGAACCCGCTTGGCCTTCAGGCCGGACCCCCATGTGGGGTCCACTTTCCATTATCAGTGGTCCGACCGACACGGTGTGTTTGCTTTGCACAGTGTTTCTAGAACTTTTGATTAATTGTCTACGTTTGAAAGCCTGGGATTTGACCCTCCCCAAAATCAAGATTTCTGGTTTATCTTGAAAAATTCAGAATTTCTGTTATTATTGAGCGCCCGCATCTGGGATGGCGACAATGATGGGATGTAGCAGTGGGAGCCGATGTGTGGGCGTGTGTGTGCGTGTGCGTGTGCGTGTGCACCGCATCCTGGAGCCCTTCCGGCTTCTGTTCTCACACTCCTGCCCTCCCTGTCTCCCCGGGCTGGGTGGGCATTGGAATTTGCAGCCCCTGATTTTGGATGAAGTAGGTGATGATCCCATTGTATTTTTATAGCCTGGCAATATCTATCAATCAATCTGTTATCTACCTTTCATCTATCTAGCTATATCATCTACAAATCTATCATTTATCCTTCAATTTATCTATCATCTACACACTTATTGCCAAAAACTAAAACCGAGGAAATATGAATGAAGAAGGGAAAGATTATCCGTAATCCTTCCAAACGTAGATAACCATGGTAAACACGGTATGTCTTTCTAAGGACACACGCACAGTTTACAACGGTGGAATGGTATTTGCCGCACAGCCGTATTACATAGCTCGCTGCGTTCGGTGAACAGCAGGGGTAATATCCAAAATCTTTAACAGCTGTCATGGTACAGGGCACGGACCAATTAGAAGACTTTGCCAAACCCAAACAACCAGAAGGGCTGTCCCGGCCCGGCCCGGCGAGTGTCAGCTGCTTAGTAATGGGGTGTGGCCATTTTCCCATGTTAATAACACGGTTCTACATAATTACTTTAATGACTCCATGATATTCTATTTTAAGAATTTACCACAATTGATTTGAACAGTCAGCTTACTGGTGTACATTTAAGGCGTTCCCAATTTTCAAGACAGCGTTTGTTTGGAAATGGAATGGCCAGGCCAAGGGATGTGTACGCTGTGAAGTGCGTGAGGTGCGTGTTGCAATTGCTCTCCAGAAACGGACGTCTGCTTACATTCCCACCTCCTCCATGTCAGATCCAAATCGAGGTATTGTCAGCCTTAAAAATATATGTACCAATCTGTTAGTGAACAATGATCCTGTTTTTCTACATGCATCACTTGATTACTGCACGTGAGGTTAAACATCTTTCCACAGGTTGGGGGTCCTCAGTCTTTGTCCTCACTTCAGTTGCCAACTCACAGACGCAGACAGCAAGCTACAGGTTTTGTCTTTTAATTTTGTTTATGGAGATTTTGCATTTTTTACTTTTAACTAATTGCCTTATGGAATTTTACATTTTTATTTAGTCAAATCATGATTTTTTTTTTTTTGAGACAGAGCCTCCCTCTGTTGCCCGGGCTAGAGTGAGTGCCCTGGCGTCAGCCTAGCTCACAGCAACCTCAAAGTCCTGGGCTTAAGCGATCCTCCTGCCTCAGCCTCCCAAGTAGCTGGGACTACAGGCATGTGCCACCATGCCCGGCTAATTTTTTTTTATATATATTTTTTTAGTTGGCCAGATAATTTGTTTCTATTTTTTAATAGAGACGGGGTCTCGCTCTTGCTCAGGCTGGTCTTGAACTCCTGACCTTAAGCGATCCTCCCGACTCGGCCTCCCAGAGTGCTAGGATTACAGGAGTGAGCCACCGCGCCTGGCCCAAATCATGATTTTTTAAAATGGTTTTGCCTTTGATGCCATGCTAAGAAGACTGTTTCCTGATGGTTTATAGAAAACATTTACCAGCATTGTCTTTCTATTGAATAAAAATTTTAGATAACATTTTTTCCCCTAAGGGTAATACCATTTTTACATGTAAATGTTTTAACGATCCAAAATATATTTTGATGACAGATGTGAGATAAAGATCTAATATAACTTCCTCCAAAGCTAAAACAAACCTCAACACTATTGATTGAATAATCCCTTCTTTGTTATTTATTTCAAATAAAGCTCCAAATGCATTTGGGACTCTTTCTGGATTTTATAGTTTTTCCATTAATTTGTCTACTTTGACACTTATGCTGTCTTAGGTAGTGC
>CM052452.1:1300726-1334757 GCA_028533085.1 Varecia variegata
AAAAAAAAAAAAAAAAAAAAAAATATCTTTATCGATACCCAAGTGGGGATGCCCTGATAAGGCCGTCTAATCACAGCCAGGAAGAGAGTAGAGGAGTTTCTGACTTCAGGTGGGTCGCCCCGTTAGGACCTCTCTCCTCCAAAGGATCAGAAGAACCGAGGGCTACAGCATCGCCTGGGGGCTCATTACAAAGGCAGAGCTTTGCCCCACCCAGGTCTCCTGAGGCAGGACCTACATTGCAGCGAGAGCCTCAGTGATTTTTGTGCACGGTAAGTTTCAGAAGCACTGGGCTACCTGTATCAGATACGTTTTCCTAAGAGTCACAGAACACCCGCCCTGCTGACACCGGGACATACAGGCAGTGGATTACCTCGAGTCCCCAAAATCCTGGTGCTGCAGGAGCTTGATGAAGTCCTCACGGAGCTGGCTCCTTCTTGCCTTGCACCTGCCCTCTCAGAGCTGTGGCTTTGATATTGGCCTTATTGCCTCGTGGTCACAAAATGGTTGCCACAGCTCCACCGTGACTCTCACGCACCACATTCTGTGCAGAGAAAGGACATGCTTCCTCACCATCTGCTTTTTTCTCATGAAGCAAAGTCTTTCCCAGAATCTTCCCTCATGCCCACCTGCCCACCCCTAGTCTTCTACCCCACCGGGAGAACTCGCCTCCCATCTCTCTGACCAGACTGAGTAATGTGCACACCCCTAATCCGGTGAGACTAGCTTACTTTTTTCCCCTGTTTTTAGTTCATCCCCTAGGACATGTGTGAAGATTTTGCCTTGGAAGGAATAAAGCCTTTAGAAGGTGGAGGTGAGTAGGAAATAAAAATACCACGTTTCCAACTTTGCATGACGCTGCTTTCCTCTCTGATGTTTTGTCCCTAGTTCTCTCTGTTTACCCAACACAGTGCTGGGTTTTGCTGGCTGGAGAATAATGGTTCCCGTCACGACCTCCAGAGACCAGCAAAGTTCATAACCAGACTCTCGTCATTCTGGTCATTTCTGTTTTGTTCACCTGAACCCTCGTACAGCACGGTAGAGTCAGGTTCCCTTTGCTCTGTGCCCTGTGTGCAAACGCAGGTTGCCATCTATTTTCCTGTTACTTGAAGTCCCTTGGAGAGAAAAAAATTCGAATGTAAGCCTTGTGCTGTGATCCTGCAATCCAAAAAACCCTAGGTGACATTGACCCAACTTCAGAGAGGCTGCTTTGGATGAGCTGCAGGAAGAAGGGCAGTTTGCAAATGAATAATCGTACTCGAAGCCAGCAAAATCCAAGTGAGACCAGGGTGGGTACACAGGTGCTGCTGCCCTGGGGGTGGGTGGCCAGGAGGGAAAGAGCTGCCCCAGCCCGGGGAACTTGTCACTGCTGATCAAAGCCGGCACCTGCACCCCATAATCACCATGGCCCACTTTGTAAAGCAGACACTGATGTATCATCTGTCAGGGTTGACGACTTTGTAGTTCTGCCTAAAATACTTACAACGTTGTTGGGATAGGTTTTCAGGCTGTCCCTTCAAGTGCAAATATTCCCTAAAATGCCACAAAGTGCTCCTTTTGAGAACATCTGCGGTACGAGACCACCTGAGGACCTCCTAGCCCATCCACGGAGCCCCGTGGGCCACCGGCACCTGCGGAGGAGGTGGGTGTGTCGCAGGGTTGCTGCCAGGAGTCCTCTCATACACACCAAAGGAGGGAGCCTGGTACCTATGCATATATATAAAAATAAAAAAAATCGTACAGTCTTACAACAACAAAGCGAAACGCACTGACTCCTGAGAAGTCCGACGGGGCGGTGGGCATTGTGTCGGATCCAAGAGCGTCATGTTGCTAGAAGTGTCCCCAATTACGGCAGCTCACCTCGGCAATGAAACCGATTCTTTGTGGATTTCAAACGCCTCCTTCCCTCCTCCCCCCAGCTTGGCCTTCACACTCTTCATAAAACATGAAAACACTCTCCGCACCATGTTGCCCATGCCTGTTCCGCGAGCTTCCCTGAAGTCCGACCGTCCCCCCATCTCCAAATGACAGCCGTCGCGGCCATATGCGTTCGCCGGCATCCGCGCACGGGGCCTCGTTTCCCGGGAAGTCGGCTGTGATGTTATTGTGTTCAAAGAGAGGGACAGAGGGTATTTTTCACTGCTGTAGAGGAACTGTGCCTGCCTTTTAAACTTGAAAGATCAGTGGGTATTCTGCAGAACCTGAACACGGCATTGGGAAAAGTGTTTCTGGAAGCAGGGGAGGGAATGAAAAAAAAAAACAAAACCTGATCCTCTTTAAACACGGGTACTCATTAGCTCGCTGGGTTTGACTTTCTTGTGGGGAGGGTGATCAACGTAAAAATAGCTCACATTTATGGAGCAATTGCTCTACGCCAAACAGCATTTACACACAGGATTGCATTTAATCTCATACGTGTCTCCCGGGCCCGTTATGAGGAGCAGATGAATGAATGACTACAGAACACTGAAAGCAGTCGAGTGTGGACTCGTCGTTCAGTACATACTAGCTGTTAGGGAGTGGTGCCCGGTGAGGTAGGTACCGTGATCGCACCCGTTTTGTGGATGGAGAAACCGAGGCAGGAGAGTTCCGGACTTGCCCGAGGAGGCAGCTTGGGCGCGGTTGGGTCACACTGGGAACCAGGGCCCGGTACAGGCGAGATACAGTTCAGCCCTAAATGATGTTGTCTCGATACCTCCCTTCAATGGTGGAGCCCAGTTTTTGCTCCAATCTGTTATTCTTTTCCGTATTTCTTTCTCCTCCTCCTGAGAAGATGATCTAGAATATGGGGGAATACCTATTGCCTCGAGAATACTTCTTCATTTTTCTCTCCTGTTTTTCTGTCTCCAAGCAGCTTCCCCAAAGGTGCCTGTAGGAGATTTGAGACTGTCAGCCCGGGGAGCTAACTTTAACTGTGCTCGGGTGGCCCCAGGGTGGCGTTGAAGACACAGAGGCTGAAGACCACAGCACGGGTGGGGCGGGGAGAGGGCCCTTCCCCCACGCCCCTGCGGGACCCTGGCCGCGTCCTCCTCCGATCAGTCCTCCTACTGCAAACGTGAGAAACCAGAGCTCAGGTGGCCGGGGGACCGCTCCTGGGCACGGCTCCCTCTGTGGCCTCTTCTTCGTCCACCTGGCCCCTCCTCTGTCCCTGCACCTGCTGTGGCCACGACCTCCTGTGCATCTGTGGCCCGGGCTGCGGACTGACCGTCTGCACCTGGTGGAATCTTCCAGACACCTCCACGCTGCATTTATCTTCCCTCCCCACCAACACGCTTTTCCTGTTCCTGCCGTCTACTGATTATTTTCTCCTGCCTTGGGAAATGTCCCTTTGCCACCCGAGTTGGACGTGCTGTGGCTCTCTCTGACCACCGTCCCTTCTTGCTCCCTCTTTGTGTAAAATCAAATCAAATCAAGGTTCCACCTCCTATGCACCTCCCAACGACCCCCGCATCCACGCTGCCGCGCCCTCGGTTCACCTCCCACCTGCTACGAAAATGCGGTTGGTGGTGGCCTCCTCACTTCTGTCCTCCCAGGCTGGCAAAGTGGCCTTTGCCCTTTGCCATATGACCTTGCCCACTGTTCGCTTGGAGCACAGGCATGGCAGTGCTGCAGAGACGAAATGATTTAATCCCCGTAAGTCCTGAGAGCCCAGACATCGGGGGGAAAAGCCCGGTGCTCACATGTGTGGATTTGGAGCCAGGGTGGCCCTCTGGGCTCTCTGCTGACTGCCTGCGTGACCTTGGGTGAGTGACTCGACTTCTCTGTGCTCCAAACCCCTCATCTATAACATGGGAATGACCACAGTACCCCCGAAGTTTGTCAGAGGACTGAGTACGTGTGAAGTGCTTAGCTATCATTCATTCATTCATTCACTCATTCAACGACCGCTCACTGCATTGGTGGTCCCGGCTCTATTACCGGGCTGGCTGTTCCCTGTCCTGCTCTGACTTTACCTGCTGTGCGACCGACCCTGGGCATTTACTTAACCTCTTATGTGTTGGGGTCTTCATACGTAAGGTGTGGCTGATAAGAGCCCCTGCCTCATAGGTCCCTGCAATAACCCAATGAGCTAATTCCAGCACAGCACTGAGCACATGGCAAGTGCTCTCAAGGCCGTGCTGCCACCATTACCACTGTTGCTGTTGCTGCTGTCCCTGTAGTTACTATTACTGTACCCGAGGCACTCTGCAGGGTGTGGCCCTCACAGGGGCCACCAGCCAGACCCAGTCTAGGTCCTCATGGAGGTTTCTCTGCTCTGGTCAAACCTGCTCTCGCTGCTACGTGACTGTCCAGCTTCGCCTCTGCCATGCAACTATGCGTGTTGAATCCTTTGCTCTGCTGGCGTTTAGAGCCACAGTGGACACGCTTCCACCTTTGGGACGGCTCCCCTGACCTATGACAGAAGCGTGTACAAGACGTGCCACGCAGGTCCCCTTCACCAGGTGTGACCTCCTCGCAGCCGCGGCCCTCGCGCGGAGAAGCTGCTGAGTGGCTGAATGTGGGATGCAGGGACGAAGGAAGGAAAGAGCGGGTGTGGATGGAGGGTGACCTTGGACAGTCACCTCTATAGGCTTCTTTGAGCTATGACCTCACCACTCAGACCTGCCACCCAACACAGGCTGCCACTTTCCTGAGCCCGAGGCTGGCGCTCTCCGCTGGGAAATCTCCTAATTAAAGCAGGCAGCAGTGCTTAGGAAACCCTGCACCGGCCAAAGAGGATCTGAGGAGTCCTGGTGTGTGGGTTTTTTTTTTTTCCCCCTGGCTTTCTAACTTTTAAGCCTTGCTGCTTCTCTTAAAATCCACTGTCTGTATGTGACCTAGGGTCAGATTTCAGCTGAGAGAGAGAGAGAGGGGCAGGGGCGGGAGAGATCTGGGGCAGCGGGTTTGGGCCTTCAGCTGTGTCTACACCGGTCCCTGCTCATCTCCCCCCTGCACCCAGCCCATCCACGTTCAAATCCCTTGACATTTGTCAGCAAGAGCAGTCGTTTCCGGAAGGCATGTGCCCTGAAACACATTCTGTGCTAAACACCAGCAAAGGCTCTTACATATGTTGTTGAACTTGTCTTTCCTTAGGACCAAATTTTAAAGTCTCCACACCTGAATACAGCAGATTGGAAGTAGCTAATTAGTGCAGGAATTCTAGAACCCAGTGTTATTGCAGTTGTGTCTGGCCTTGACGTTCCAGCAGCACTCGGCAGTGTAACCTTTCCGGGCTTTTCAAAAGCTCCATTCCAAACTAACAGTCCCATTATACACACACATATACAGGTACATACACATTTCTACATAGTCTTTTGGGGGGGCTGGGTGAGAGCCATCAACAAATATATTTTTACTTGTGGGCATTTTTAAAACCTTTCTTCCTCCTTTTTTAACGCACTGAAAGCTATTCCGGATTTTACAATAACTTGCTTTGGCTACATAGCTGGCATTTTAGTTTTAGAACCTGGCCTGAAAGCCCCCGATCTCCTTGCTCCTGCAGGCCACTGGCATCCCCAGCAAGGAGCTCCTGGTCGAAGCTGGAGCTTGACAAGGCCATGGTCCATGGACAGCCTGGCTTGTCCTGTGGGTCCCCATTGCAGCGTGACTGGACGGTGCCCTCGGCCCTGCTGGTTGGAACTCGAGCTTGGCTGTGCCTCTGCCCTCGGACCTGGGCCTGCTCCAGCTCCCGACAGCTGCCCAGCTCACAGCAAACCCCGGACAGGAACTGAGCGCTGTGCGGCCCCAAAGCTGCTCAACTTCTCCTTGATGACTCACCACCCTGAGCAGATACGTTCTCTTGTCTGGACCCATAATCTGTTTTGTAAACACGTCCCTGCGGTCCAGAGTGGCTGCAAAGCCGGCACACTTTGGGCCGACCTACAGAGCCCTGTCTGGGTGCAGTCTGACCCCAGCAGGTCAAATGAACACTACTGATTTAATTCTCTTAATCAGTTGGCTCCATTCTCTCTAAGATATTAAAAGAGGCTAATTACCAGGCCCATGAGTGTAGCCACACTTCGTAGCCAAGTCTCTCCTTGACCAAGTGCCTACCGCTAAGCCCTCACATCTACCTACCACCGGTCACAGAAAGTAGCTCCAACTTTACACATTGCCTGATTGTAATTCCTCTGAAAATCACAGTGGAATTATTCCACCAACCTTAGAATCCACCCAGCTGCGATTTCATGGAGATACAACCAGCACTCTCCAGCCAGAGACGCACCCCCAGAATTCGCCTAAAAAGCAGGAGAAGTTTTCTCTGTTCTCCCCACACCTAGGGAAGGCAACCTCGCAACACACACGGGCTAGCAGCAAACTAAAGAACATATTTTATTTTTAATAAAATAGTGGAGCTTGAAAAATATCATATATTACACATATACACGAGCAGAAACCACTCTTTCCTGGCGTTGTACGGGAGACCGACCTAGTGCTTCTGCATGTGTTCATGGAAATCATCTGTTTCACAATAGAAAGAGTCAATAAGCCCTTTGGGTACTTCTGAAAGATCCTTCTCCTCTCCACCCTCCTCCACAAATCAGTCCAAACATGTATAACGTTGGCTTGGTTTCCATTAAAAAGCCACAAAATGTAACACGAAAGGGTTTCTGAGGCCCCAGGGCCTCCTTAGTTCTTTTGTTAGGAGATTTCTTTTGTTGTCTTTATGTACAGCAAAATACTTGTTTCTCTTTTTAGTTTCATGGAAAGAGGGGGAAAATGTATTGCACATCATTTGAATTCACAAATGTTAGGCTTGGTGGGGGTTTCTGTCTTGGAGAAAGAGCATTTGTGAGGACTAGAGGCCGGAGTCTATGTTAAGTGACTCCAAATCCACCAGAGTGTGATGCACCCCAGGTCCCCTCTCTTCCCCCCTGCAACACACAGCCGCCTTCCTCAGGGCCCCCCCTCCCCGGGATGGCTCATTTGCTAACCCACTGGAGGCTCTTTAATTTGCAAAGAAGTTATCTGTCCTCTTGTTTGCAAATAGAAGTAGCAAAACCAACTCAAATATACAGAGATGTATATTTATGGGAGGTTCTAAACAAAAGTTTTCTTTCCAGAGCTGAATCAGCTACTTTACCACCAATCAGTTACATAAGAGGCTCCTGAACTGGAGCTTCCCTTCATGGAAAACCAGCAAAACAAAACAAAACCCTTTCCGTACATTCTTGCTTTCAGTGTATCCCAGCATCCTGAATTTCAGGGTAAACGCTTTTTATCTATTTTCTTTTTCTTTTCCTTTTATTTAGAAAAACCCAACCAACCAACTGTGAAAAAAGCACCATGTTTTGGCCCCCGCTGCCCCCGGTCCTCCCCTCCGGGCCTGTTCACACGCAGGTGGGAGGCTGGGCAGGGATCTCATACTTCCCCAGGTGAGGTTTTGGGGGGTGCTGGGCTTTTTTGTAAATCCCACTGCCGGTGAGCACGCTGGCCGGTTTCCTCCGGCCCTTCCTCAGCCTGCGGCTGCACACACTCTGCCAGGACAGCAGGGTCTTGCCCGTCCAGATCCACACCCCGCTGGTGATGCCCACCACCAGCAGCATGAAGATCTTCACCATGAAGATCTCCACGGCGGGGATGGAGGCGGCCAGCAGGCAGTCCAAGCTCTTGGTCTGGTTGTTCATTTTGCACCTGTGCTGCCCGGCCAGGATTTTCCAGTAGTCCATGTTGAGGCGCTCGTAGAAGTAGCAGGCGATCACACAGGTGGCCGGCACGGTGTAGAGCACCGAGAAGACCCCTATCCTCACCATGAGCCGCTCCAGCTTGTCCGTGTTCTCCCCGCCCGTCTTCATCACCCTGCGGATGTGGAACAGCGCCACGAAGCCGGACAGCAGGAAGGAGGTGCCGATGGTGAGGTAGCAGGCCAGCGGCACGAGCACGAAGCCCGTGAGCGCGTTCACGTCCATGCTGCCCACGTAGCACACGCCCGTGAGCTCGTCGCCCGCCACCCGGCGCAGCACGAGGATGAGGATGGTCTTCACCGCCGGGATGGCCCAGGCGGCCAGGTGGAAGTAGCTGCTGTTGGCTTCGATGGCCTCGTGGCCCCACTTCTTGCCCGCGGCCAGGAACCAGGTGAGCGTGAGGACCACCCACCACAGCGAGCTGGCCATCCCGAAGTAGTAGAGGACCAGGAAGACCAGGGTGCAGCCCGTGCTCTCCAACCCCTCCTGGATGACGTAGAGCTGCCCGCTGTCGCGGTCGCAGGCGATGCTCTCGGCACCCGCGAAGAGGCGGATGATGTAGCCCACCGAGTAGACGCAGTAGCACATGGAGAGGAAGATGATGGGGCGCTCGGGGTACCTGAAGCGGGCCGGGTCGATGAGGAAGGTGAGCACGGTGAAGGCGCTGGAGAAGCAGCACAGCACAGACCAGATGGCCAGCCACACCACGGCGAAGCGCTTGTCGTCGCGGCTCCAGTACACGTCCACGCCGGGCGTGCAGAGCGGCGCGCACGACGCGCTCTTCTCCACGTGGTGGAACTTGCCCGGGTTGTCGCAGCCGCTGCGCCCGGGCCCGCCGTCCTTCAGCTGGTGCTCCTGCGCGCTGTGCGGCCGCTGCGGCCTGAAGAGCG
Organism: Varecia variegata; assembly: GCA_028533085.1. Lineage (NCBI taxonomy): Eukaryota > Metazoa > Chordata > Mammalia > Primates > Lemuridae > Varecia > Varecia variegata. The sequence continues at coordinate 1,309,278 of CM052452.1, forward strand.
GAGGGAACATGCCCGAGCCCCGCGTGGGCTCGTCGGAGCCGTTATTGGGCGCCTCCATGCACAGGTAGTTGGGGTCGTTCTTGTTGGGGAGTTTGCTGCAGTCCAGGGAGTCGGGCCACTTGAAGTTGAACTGCTCCATAATGGGCGAGCACTTGAGCCGGGCCTGCTCGCACATGACCCGGCAGGCGGGGATGGGGGTGGAGACTTGCTCGGTGCACATGGGCGCGTACAGCGAGCACAGGAAGAAGCGGAGGTGGCCGTGGCAGCCGTACTCCACCAGCGGCGCGAACTCGTGCAGCTGGATGGCCGCCTCGCGCTGGTTCTCATGGCCCATCAGGTTGGGCATGCGGGTCATGTTGTAGCCAATGTCCTTGCACATCGGGATCTCAATGGGCTGGCACTTGCTGTCGCCCGGACGCTCCATGTCCATGGAGCTGATGGCGGCGCACGAGCCCATCACCTGCAGGACCAGCCACAGGCGGGGGCCCGGGCGCGGCATGGTGGCGTCTGCAGTGCCCTCGCGGGGAGGTCCGCGCCCCTCAGAGCCGCCGCTCCCGGGAACGGGCTGCTGGCCCCGGCTGTCCGCCCCTCCTCGGGCCCCCGCCCATGCCCGCCCAGCCTGGCCCGAGCGCTGCGCACAGCGCCCCCGGCTCTGCAGTCCGCGCCGGCCTCCGCCGAGTTGGGGGTCGCCGGGGAGCGGAGCAAAGTTTGCAAACAATACCGGGAAGCGAGAGAAGCCCCCGGAGCTCTCGGCGGCGGCCCGGCGCGGGCTCCAACTCACTGCCGCGGCAAACTTTGGCCTCTTCTTGCAGCGCCCAGGTGGCGCGCCCAGAGCGGCCGGCGGCGCGGGCGCACGGTGGCCCCGGCGGCTCCTCCCTCCCTGCGCCGCCTCGCCGGGCCCAGCCGGCAGCTGTTCCGAGGTTTGCGTCCCGGGAGGAGAAGACTCGCAAAAAGGCAACGGGGGAAAAAAGCCGAGCGGTGACAGGCCCCGCCCCCGGGCCGCCCGCCCCGCCTCCGCCGCTGCTTTGCATGAGAAAGCCGCGCCGCCCCGGCCGCCTCCGCCCCGCCGCCGGCTCCCGCGCCCCGCGGGGCCGAGCCCCCTGCCCGCCGCCCTGCCCGCGGGGGGCGCCGCGTCCCGCCCGGCCTGGGACTCCCGCCCGGCGTGCGGGGCTCTGCGCTCGTAGCCCTCCGGGGTGTCCTGCCCGCCTCTCTTCGCCCTCCAACTTTGCCTCTCGCTGCCTTCTCCGCCTGCGCCCCCTGTCCCGGGGGTCCCCCGGGGTGGTCCCCCGCACCCCAAGGACGCCGAGGTTACGGGAAGTTCGGGGACTGGTGGGAGAAGGGGGTGGGGGTGGTCCGTGGCGGGGGGGGGGGGTCGGGGGCGCATCTCCTGTTTTTACGGTGGGTCGGGGCGGAGGGCGCTTTCAAAGAGAGGTGGGATTTGCGTTTTATGACCTTGGCCATAAAGTGGCCCCTTAGCTTGTAAACCTGCCTGCGTCTTCCCGGGGCTGGGGAGTTCCCAGCCCGGGGCTCCGGGAAGGGGTTTCCTTTGAAATTTCAAAGGGACGAGCTAAGGGCAGGGGGAGGAGCGCTGGGAGTGCGGATTTTAGGGCCGCTCTTCCGAGGTCTCCTCCGAGGAGGCGGGGAGGGGGAGGGGCAGGAAGCTTCCTGGGACTTTTAACAGCCCTGTCCCCGCGGGAAGCGGAGCTGGGCTTGCAGCGCGGGGCCTCGCGCCGGGCAGGGCTGGTGGTTCCTTCTGGGCGGCTGGGTTTATTTATTGTAGGAAGTCATTCGCTCGTCGGGTATTTATGTTATTTGGCGAGTGGTTTGCCCGGCTGGCGCCCTCGTGGGCTACAGCCCCGTGAGCGGCTGCGGAGCCTGGGGTGCGGCGGGGCGGGACGCGGGGGACCCCAGCTCGCGCCGGGAGGCGGGGGCGCGCGCCACCTGGTTTTCATAGCAAGTGGGGAAGAGCGTCCTGGCCTCATCCTCTGAGCTCACTCCCCCGGGTTTGGGCCAGTCCGCAATTAGGTCACTTCGTGCACGACGCCCCCTCCGCGTTCCCGTTCCTCCCGCGGCACGGGGCGTGCGCTCTGGGCGACCACCCCCAGCCTCGCCGTTCCCAGGAATATGCCAAGTGCCTCCCCTCGCACCCCGAATTAACTCTTGCATAAGCAGCGCCCCTGGGGGGTGGCCGGCTCTCTCTCCTCCTAGACGCCCTGGAGGTCAGGATCGTTTTTAGTTCTTCTGCAACTCCCAGGCTCACGTATTCCATCTCCCGCTGGCTCCCGGGGGAGTTGGGGGCCTTCCCCTCTGAGGGAGCAGAGGTCAGAGCAGGCCCTCGGACGCCGGCCCCCTCTCCCCGCCCCAGGTGCACACGTCCCTGGAAATCTGTGCGGGCCCTGCTCGGGCTGGCCACTGTCCCCGGGTCTGGGAGCAGCGGGATGGGTCCCCGCAGTGTGCGCGGTGCCAGCTCTCTAGGAAGCGCCCAGGAAGAGGAAGGGGACCTCCAGGCACCTCCCCTCCCAGGACGAGCCTTCTGCTAGCCCTGGCAGAAGTGGAGCACTTCCTCTGAGACTATTGGCTTCTAATTAAAACAAGTCGTGAGAAACCTGGGTCATCTCTCATACTCATTCCCTCCTCCGTCCGTCAGACGTTTATACGGAGGAACTGAGGCTGAGACTTGCCCAGATCCCCGAATTCATAGGCAGGTTCATGCGTCCAGCCCCCCACCCCCCAGGCCCTGTCCCCGGGCACCCACTGGGAGGTGCTGGGGGAAGTTGGGGTGACCAGAAAGTGGGAAGGAAGGTGGAAGCTATGCAGTCAGAACAACCGCCTTCAACCGTGTCATTATTCCCCCAGTGAAAAATTGCATGTTTTTTAAAAAAGACTGCCATTTTTATGATAGTTTTTTTTTTTTAAAATTATTAATCTAGTGACTTATTTTCAAAACCTTTAAATTAAATATTTAGCAGACATCACTTGGCTTTTCCAGAATCTTTCTTGCAAGAACCATTTCCCTTCTTTTCCTTTTTTGTTTTTCTCCTTTAGAAACTATTGGGAATATTTAGTGAGAGGGTAAGACCGCCAAACGCTGGCGCTGGGAGTGAGCTAGTCCAGAAAGTGCTTCCTAATTGATCTTTTATGTGCTATTTTAATTCAGCCGTGTTCAGACCCATTATTTTAGCTATAACCACTTCAGATTGCTTTCTTCTCTCCTTTTTTTTTTTTAATAAAAATGTCTGCAGAAGTGCTTCGCTCTGTCCAGCTGAGATGGAAACCAACAAATAGACATTATTATAGAAAAATGAGGGTTCTGAGAAATCAGCAACTGGAAGATAACTTTGTAACTAATAAATGAAAAGGGTCTTTTGATGGCTCCAATTGAAAAGATATTTTATTTTATTTTTTTTTCCTGTGTGTGGGATTTGAGATGTGTGATGCTGAGGAGCGCGGTCCCCCGCTGCTCGGCTCCGGCTGGCGCCCGGCCCCCCTCTGGCAAATGTTATGGGGAATTGGGAGGAATTTTATGGCTGTCTTTCCCTCAGCTCTTTTTTCTTTTGTCTTCTTTGAAGAATGACTTTAGACATTTTATTTACATATTTAACCATGGATGAAAGAGGAAAAAGAAAGCGTTGGAGCTGTCGTGGGAATAGTGATATGTTTAAATTAATGGAAATCTTATTAGGCCTCTAAAATTTTGAGCAAAGGTTTTTAATGAAACTTTATAATTAAACATGATTTCACATAACAGGCAGAGACAAGGAATATTTTTTTTACCCAAACCACCTAAAAAATATATATATATATATATGTATATATATTGGAGACATTATCTACCTTCAAGTTCTTGCAAATGTTCACCGGGGAAAGTAGGTTTTTGAAAGGGAATATTTCAGGAGTCAGGCAGTGTTCTGAACATGAACTAAATATTTTTGGAAGTGGAAGGGAACTGAAAGAGAGGCCCAGTTTCATTCCATTTAAACTCACCAAGTGAAAAGCGTAAAGTAGTTGGACACGGATATTGCTAAAAATCAAAGTTGTATCTTTTCTTGTTATGTAATAGTAAAGGGAAATTGTAAGCATTGTGCGAGGTTTTCTGACATGGGATTAGAGAAAACCCAAATAATCTCTTTAAGATTAAAAAAAAGTGCGGAGGCTTTCTGCAATAAAAAGAAATTAAACCACAGCTTAGCACGTTACAAGCTCATGGCAAGAGCGAACTCGTGGAAGATGAGCAAAGTTTAAAAAGAAATACAATCGTGCTGGTGAATTTTAGGACAGAAGGTGGTTCAGTGGCCCCCACTGGAGTGATCTCTTGGCACACGCAAGTTTGAACATCCAGTGAAACGATTCCTGTGTTTCTTCTCTCGCCGGCTAATGTCATCAATATTTATATTTAGTCAGGGACTTTTCCAATTCTGCCTTCAAGTAAGAATGAAAACTGCTCTGTTTACTAATAATTGCTTGGCATGCAGGAGTCTGACATGGGTGAGCCTTATTTTCTCTGACCTCATCTTGGTATTAAGTTTCTGCAGAGACTTATCAGATATAAACCATGCAAGGGGAAGAATGTTTTCTAACCAAGTAGGCCTGCTCCCTTGGCCCCCACGTTTTTTCTCCATGGAAAACACCTTTAGTCATCTGAAGAGATTCTCAGCAAAGAAAACAGTTTGTACCACCAGAAAGGCGATGCAAGTTGCAACAAATTCAACAGGCACAAAAGTTTTAATTACGCCTAAAAACACTGGTTGTAAGATGTTAGAGCCGGGGGCGGGGGGGGGGGAGGAAGGCAGGGGAGAAACAGACCCCAAAAGCACCCCCATCCTAAAATGGGTGCGTTGGGGTGTCCAGCGTTGCTCCAAGACAATTCGGGCAGCTATTTTAAGGCCACTTCCCTTGAAATGTGGTTTGAAATATTACCAAAGTGTCCACGGGGCGCATTAGTGTGAATTGCAAATCAGAGCATTTCTTTAATCCTCTTTCAAGGCCAGGCTTTGGATCACTGGTGTGGAGGGGCTCCCCACTGCTTCTGGCGCAGGAGGGACCATTCAAGGGGGCAGCTTCCCTCGCTATTCCCACACTCCAAAAAACAACACCGCAGACAGACACCCTCCAACTAAATTAGATTAAACTCCTTCTCTTGCACAGAGTGTTAGCCTTTTCCCTGCCCAAGCCGCCTCCTTCGGCTCCTCCTCATTTAAAGATACAGGATTCCTTTTATCTCAACACCAACTGCAACAACAAACATAATTATATATATATATATATATATTTTTTTTTTTAAAGGACAAAGCCGGCCTTCTATCTAAATCCTTTCAAATGTCAGGGAGGTTATCTGTTTAAAATACAGGAAGACTTAGCATGCCGGCTAGGCAAATTGACCCTTAACCTGGGGCAGACCTGGCCCCTGGAAAAAGCACTTAAACCTGTAATTCTGTCCTAGGCTGTTTCTTGAAGAGTTATACATGAAAAAAGAAAATGACAGAATTCCAGCAAAAATGAAACGAGAGAGAGAGAGTGTGTCTGTGTGTGTGTTTTATTTTGGTGTGTGTTTATATTCCTGACAGCTTCACGGATACCCGTTATAGGCGTTACTTCATTCTTTGCCATAAACGCTTTGCTCCTCGGCCTTCGGCCTTCCCGGCTGTGCTGATTTAATTATGCACCTTCCCATCTGTTTTCCTTTGGCTCTGGTCCTGCACGCTGGGACCCTTTTTTTCGCGTGTCCTGAGGAGCCGGGCCACCATATGGGGACTGAGGGGTCAGCCCACCACGGCCTGTGGCCCCTGCACAGGTGAAGGAGGGGCGGGGGTCTAACAGGCAGCTGCTCCTGCAGGGACAAAGCAGGCCCGGAGCGGCCCTGCCTTCAACAGGAGCGGGAAGAAGCTCCTTGTCCCCGCTCCTGAGGTCACATAGCGCAGAGCCTGAAGCCACGCGGCCAAACCGTGGTGAGCTGGGGGAAACTGGGCCGGATGCCTGGGTCCGAATGCCCCTCTGCACACTCTAGCCGTGTGGTCTGGGATGAGCATCTCCTGGTCTCTCTGCCTCAGTTTTCTCATCTGCAAAATGGGGCCTCACGGGGCACAGTGAGGATGACGCCTAACACATGGGGAGTGTTAACAACACCAAGCATGCAGTAAGTGCTCAGTTAACGGTACCGTTGTGATTGCTGAAATATAGTGTAACCGAAAGGTGAGAACTCAGCAAAGAGAGGCCCTGGAACGTGACATCTGTGGGCAGGGGTTTGGGGACGGGAGAGGTTAGGAGCACAATAACACTGGCTCGCAGTGGCATAATGTAAATAATAAACAAGCTGACAAGGGCCAAAGCTGAGTGGGCATGTGGCACGTGCTGTTCTGAGCCTTTGACGTGAAACAACTCACAGAGTCCTCACGGCTGCCCCAGGGAGCAGGTCAGGGGAAGGTTCCCATTTCAGAGCTGAGGGGCAGACAGGAGCAGGGTGGGGGTGGGGCAGCTTTGGGCATCTAAGTCAAGCCCGAGGCCACCCGGCTAACAGGGGCAGAGTCAACTCTGGCCACTGTGCCACCAGCCCCTCCGCGGCAGATGTGTTCACGTGCGGTAAATGTTTGCAGTGGCGCAGGGACTTTCAGAGAGGGATCCCATTTTGGCCAGGGGGATCAAGTCGTGGTTTACGGCCTTTTTCTGTCCCTCCTGGCCTGGACGTGTGTGTCTGCCGCTTTCTCATCATCTCAATATTCTGATTCCTCGTGTTCGAAGGGATTCTTTAGAGTCACAGATGGTGGGGAAGCAGTGGGGGAAACACCACGTGGGCGGGGCGGTGTTGATGTGTGTGGGTTCACCCTTGTCCTCAGCTGTGCAACCCCTGGCAAGTTACTTAACCTCTCTGAGCTTTATCCTGTTTCCTCTGCTGTAGCATGAAGGCAATAACAACTACTTGATAAAGTTTGGGGTAGGGATTAAGTGAGGTAACTCATATTAAACACATACAACCGTGTCTGGCACTTAACTCATATTAAACACATACAACCGTGTCTGGCACTTAGCCAAGTGGGATTAACTGGTCTGTAAACTTTCTGGTCAGCTGATTTTCCTTGTTAAATTCTTCGTTTGTCTTCTCCGGCTAGAAATCAAGATGGTTTACTAACAGCATCCCTTACGAGTCTTTTTCTTTTCCGCAGAGCTGCTGGACTCGTGTAGCGTCTCCTCTTCCTTGAACTCAACCGCAGCGAGCAGCTGACAGCCTCTCGCCTGTCGGGGGGGTCTCTGGTGAGTCAGAGGAGGAGCCGGGTGCAGGACGGCTCCCATAGCTGCATCAACAGCAGATGCCACCCCCAGCCCTTCGAGAACGTTTTTCCTTCTCCCGGGCCTAGATCTGAGACCCCGTCAGGATCCTCTGCTGTCTGTCAGAGACAGTGCGGCTCGCAGCCTCATGTTTTATAACAGGAAAAGCAGCTCTCACGCACAGGCCTTGGTCCTGTGCTTGCCCCTGACTCTATTGCCCTGGCGGGGTCAGTTCTGCCTGGACAGGCCGTGGGCTGGGCCATCTTTGGGTGGGTGTTTGTGGGGGGAGTCGGGGGAGATGAACAGAGCCTCATCTGCACTGCCTGGCACGACTGCCTAAGAAGAAAGAGGGACTCCGTTCCCGGAAGGAAATAGGGAATTTTACGGAAAACATCGTCACCGCCACAACCGACTGTGTTGATAAATAATAAACGTGCGTCAGTGTTGGGCGGTGCTGAGAGTGCCCAGCCTGAATCCAGTCCCCGTCAGGGTCCTGCTCGGTGTCCCTCTCTCACTGAGGACTCTGGGGTGTGTAGGACAGAAAACCAAACCAGGCTAGACTGTGAAAGAGAGAGAGAGAGAGACAGAAATTCACTGGCTTCAGCTGTGCTCCTGGTTGTGTCCGGCTGTCTTCTTGGCCTCGTCCTTTGTAGACGGGCCTACATGGCTGGGCCCCGTGCCTAATTCTGAACTATTCGGTATCTACAGAGGGGAGAGGGGCCCTGATTAGCCAGGAAGAAATTAACTCTACCTGTGCTGATTGTACTGTGAATTAGGGAGGGGGCCGGGCACGGTGGCTCACATGCCAGCACTTTGGAAGGCCGAGGTGGGAGGATCACTTGAGTCTGGGAGTTCGAGACCAGCCTGGACAACATAGTGAGACCCTGTCTCTACAAAAAGTAGAAAAATTAGCCTGGTGTGGTGGTGTGTGTCTGTAGTCCCAGGTACTCGGGAGGCTGAGGCAGACAGATCCCTGGAGCCCTGGATTTCAAGCCTGCAGTGAGCTGTGATTGTGCCACTGTGCTCCAGCCTGGGTGACAAAGTGAGACTTTGTCTCAAAAAAAAAGTTAGAAAAAAAAAAGAATTTGGGGGGTGGTTCCCCAAAAGAAAGCTTGGGCACTGCAGGCCAGGAGAAGGGGGACCGCTGGTTGCTAGACAAAGTAACCACTGTCTTCTGGGTGTCAGGGTTTGCCCTGTTTATGGAAAGTTCGCACTGGGAGTCCACTACAGCGGTATCTGCTGGTGCCTCTCCGCTCCCTGCCCCTCGGGCTAGAGCAGTTGGGTTTGAGCATGAGGGAGAGAGCTGGCACTTTACTTTTTGCCTAGGAAAGGTGTTTCTCTATGAGTTCATGGACTTTCTGCTGAACTGTTACCAAAGCTACTGAATCTGAGCGATGCTTACGCACCATTTCTCTGTGCGTCAGGCTGCAAGCACTATTACTTGCGAGGATGAGAAGTCTACAGCTAGGACAGTTCCAGAGTTGGTTTACTTGGCAGCTCAAAACCTCACAGAGGATTGATACTCACTTCTTCCATCTGCTCTGCCATTTTCAGCCTGTGGGCTTGGTCCTGGCCAGCTTCCCTCTTGCCCTTGCGATGGCTGCCTGTGTTCCAGCCATCGCACTCACCATCAGTATTTGTTCAATGGGAAAAAAAGAGGAATCACATGTTCTTTATCTCTATGATTTTTTCTTTTTTTAAACAATGAAAACTGTTCCCAGAAACCCCGTGACCGACTTCCTCTTTCCCATTGGCCAGACCTGCATCACGTCCGTATGATGCCCGCGTGGGGCGAGGGGAGTGAGACCACTGTGATTGGCCTAGACCAGCGAGGACCCACCCTTGGAGCCCAGAAAGGAGGGCAGATACCTACGCAGAGCGGGGCCTCGGCCAGCAGGGCAGGAGGCGTGAGGGTGGTCGGGCACACGTGGGGTCTTCATCCTTTGTCATGCAGAGGACTTCAGTCCTCCGGGGGCCGGTCGAGGAAGTTAACTGGGGGTGGCAGCACTTTGAATGTTGAGGCTTTGTCCCCAGCAAGGGCCCAGGAAACCATCTCTTTGGGAACCACACTGGTGAGCTGCCGGCTGTCTCAGTTGCTGCCGAACGGGTGTGTTTGAAGCCAGAGGGGTGACGTTCCAAAGCCACCATCTGCCTTTCAGAGGCTGATACTCAGTGACCTCCCCCGGGTCGTCCCACCCCAGCTTCCAGAAGAATCTGCTGGACTTGGAATGAGGCATTTGGGGGGACACAGGGGTCAGGCCAGTGGGGCCCCACTGAAGAGGCCACCCGTTCCGCCACATTTCGGCAGCTTGAATGTGTATCCACCGGCCCAGGGAGTGGCTTAATTACCGGTTGACAGCAGGTGCACTTACGGCTTCGGGTTTCAGGGAGGAAAAGCATCATTGCAAAACGCTTTTGATGTGGTTTATTAAGCCATGAGGCCACGGTGACCATGAATTTTAAGTGCTTGTTGCAGTACATGGAAAAAAGCGTATGCCGTGATTGTAGAGGATACTCCAGATCCCAGATCCCAGGTTTGGAAGGATGTCAAGAATGTCCTCTGCTCCCTCTTCCTGCTTCCTGAAGGACAAGGTCTACACCACCCCACACGAATAGCTGTTAATACAACAAACAGACAAACTCCCAGAGAAAAGGACCGCAGAGCCACCTGCAAACTTCAGCGTCACTCGGCCTTTGGAATCAGAAAGTGCCGCCTGGCGTCTCGCCAAGACCCCGCTGCTGGACTCTAAGCGTATTCCTTCTCCACCTTAGAGGTCAAACACGTCCTCAGTTCAGGTGAGTCGGATGCACGTATGGGGGGTGCCTGCTGCATACTAAGCACGGGGCCCACACACAGGGACACAGAAGAGAACAGCTTATGGTGCGTGTGTATTTGTGTGTGTGTGCGTGTGTGTGTGTTTGTGTGTGTGTGTTTGTGTATGTGTGCGTGTGTGTGCGCGTGTGTGTGTGTTTGTGTGTGTGTGTGTATGTGTGCGTGTGTGTGTGTGTGTGTGTTTGTGTGTGTGTGCAGTGAGGAGACAGCAAGAGCAACACATGCCAAGGGGCTGCCCTTCATGTAAATTCAATTTATGGGAATTCGAACCAGGGTTCTGTAACAAACATTAATAGACTCACTGCAACAAAATTGGAAAACATGCTATGCACACCCCAGTTTTAAAAAATAGTTAAAAAAAAAAGGTCAGATAATTTTAAATTGGCCCGACTAAGTTAATAGTCAACTGCATTAACCTCATTGCTTCCGTCACCAGCTAGTCAACAGAAATACTGAAAAAATCCTCGCTGACGTGAGTGTCTTCGCAAACATTGGCCTTGAGATAGGAGCAGGTTTGAAACAGGCAAAATCTTCATGGACAAATCCTTTGCGTACGGCGTCTCCGCCTGTGTTTCGGTGTAATATTTAAGCACCGGGCCAGATGTCTGTGCAGTTCTTTCACTCGTGTGAAAGCTGTTTCATCAGAGAAGTAAAGAGCCAGCCACTGTGGCCCGTGTCTGCCCTGACGCCTGTGTTTGTAAATAAAGTTTTATCGGCACATGGCCCCCGGCCCAAGTCGCTGCTAGACTTGAAATCACGTGTGGTTCTCATCACATTTCTACTGGCCTGTGCTCTGGAGACACATGGTCCACACGTGTGTCTTCGGGGCCAAACCCACGCCCCACACGTTTTGTTCGGACTGTGCGGTGTTTCAAAGAAATTGGGTTTGTTAGTGGACTGTAAGGCGTCACCACATTTCACATAGAGTTCAGAGCTCTCACCTTCTCAAGAAAATCTCAGGGCCTAGGTACAGGTCTGGCTGCAGGTGAGTAGCCGCTGCCCCCGCAGACAGGGCCGAGGACCCGGCGCTCTGCCTCGCTGCAGCCCACGCGTCACCTCTGTGGCCCGAGAGGCCGCGAGGCAGAGAGCGGGTGGAGTCCGATCCGGACGCCAGGCTCGGTAGAAAACTTCCCGTTCGCCTCGGGTAAGAACCCCTGCTTCTGGGTTAGATGAGACGAGAGAGTCCGAGCAGCCCAATTACAAAACTGAGAAAGCGAAGGTGTCTTTGCCTCAGTTTCCCTGCATGTGAGGAGCATAATTACAGGGCCAGGAGTTGGGAAACTTAATCACTGTTTGCGAAGCCCCGTGAGATGACGGGGTTGGGACTTGCCGAGGGGTTCTCACCGGCACTTTGCCTTTGGTTCTCGCTCCAAGCCAAACGACGGTGAGTCACCCTGGCAAACCCACGCGCCCGCCGGGACCCGCCAACACAAACAGGCCTGTTTGCGGCAGCTCCGCGGAGGGCCGGCCTGGCGGGGTCCAGAGGGGCCCGAGTGGCTCCTACAAAGTTCCAGGTCGTGACGGCATCTTCCCTTTGGGCGCCGCTGGCCGGGGTCGGCGAAGAGGACGGTGCCGTCCTTAGCTTCCGACGCTGACTCAAATGCTCCGTGGAGATGTGCTGTTTTCTGACTTCCCCGAGAGTCCACGACAGCGCCAGGCCCAAGTCCCCACCTCGGACGTCTCAAACTCGCTCAGCCACGGGCACGTCACCAGAATTGGAATGATTACTACTCCCCACGTCAAACACCCCTCCCCTTTGACACCCCCTAATCAGTGGGGTCTCCCCGCACGGTCAGCAGCCCGGGCAGGGGTCAGCATCTCTCCCCGGACTCATTCGGCACCTTCTAGGGGGAGCGGGGGCCCAGCCAGATGGAAACTGGGTGTCCAGGGACCAGGAGGGAGGCCCTGCACTGAGGTCCACGTCCCGGCAGGCAGGCCCTACTGTGCGCCCTGCCCCCGGGTCCTGCTCCACCTGGAGGACGAGGTTGGGGGACCGAGCGCTGCCTTCTCCAGGACACAGACTGCCCTGCAGGCGCTGCCAGGACGCTGTGGGCCGTGTGTGCGTGGTGGCTGCTTTCCAGCCCGTGGGACCCGGGCATTTTAAGGCAAAACCTGTCCCTCCCAGCCGGGGACCGTGTGGCTCTGCAGCAGGCAGAGGCGTGAGGGGAAAGGAGAGGCCAGTTCCAGCCATGGAGGACGTTGGAGAAGCTGCAGGGTTTGTGCAGAGGGAGGGACGCAGGCCCGTGGGCAGGCCGTGGCCGTCTTCCTGCCTCACTGCCACACCCTGGAGACCCACGGGACAGTCCCCTGCTGGCCCCCGGGTCAGCCAGAAACCGGAAGGCAGGACTCCAGGGCCTTGGGAGGCTCGTCCAGAGCAGCTCGTGAACCAGGCCACTGCTGGGTCCCCAGAAACTCTACGGCAAAACGGCAGAGGATGCCGGAGCCGGTGGGGGCTGTGCCACTTGACTAAAAGTCGGTCCTGGGTGAGATTCTGCCTCCACCCATGAGGAGCTCCCTGCGCTGCCCTCCCTCAGGAACCCGCCGTGGCTGGCAACTCCCTGACCCCGTCTCCCCCTGAGCTTCTGTTGTCCCAATCGCCAGGCCCAGGCCCTCGAATGTGGCCTGACCCTTTCAGTTCCGTGTGACTTGGACTCCTGAAGACGTTGCCTCCCTGAAGACACACAGTATCCCTCTTTAGGAGGGAGCGGCGGGGTGGTCTGCACCTCTCACTGGAGCCCGGAGCAATCCGTGGGCGACAGACGGTGGGCAGGTGTGCAGAGAACTGCTGGTTCTACTCGGAAATTATCCCGGGTGTGACGGCGCCACGGCTGACCCAGCACGTGCCTCGTGCCCTAACCATGTAGCCCTCCCGACACCCCAGAGGTCGAGCCTGTCGTTACGGCCCCATTTCACAGCTCAGGAAACCGAGGCCAGAGAGGGCAGCGGCCTGCTCAGGGTCACGGGGCGGGGCAGACTCCGGAGTCTGTGTCTTTCGTCATCCGCCTGGCTTTCAGTGTCAGGAAAAACCCTTTCAAACTCCAGTGGAGTCTGGCTTCTGAGCTGCCGTGGGCTAAAAACAGAACAGGGATGATTTGCAGCGAGGCAGCTGAGGGGGCCGATGACCTCGCTCAAGGGTAGCAACTGACACGGGGACACGGGGACTTCAACAGGGACGCCCGGAACTGAACGGCTTTGTCGGCCTCTGAGACCCGGAGCACTGGGTGCCCGCCGTCCCTCTGGGGGCCCCTGGTGCCCAGAATGGCCGGCATCGCGCCTGGCCACCTCTGCCACACAGCAGACAGCCTCGTCCTCACACACCCGCCTGGTGGGTGCCGAGACCCCGGACGCACTGAGGTTCTGACCATGTTGGCGTGAATCCAGGCCAGGTGGCATCTGCTGTGCTTCCGGCGGGTGGCCAGATGTCACTAAAGGTCTGTCCCCAAGCTGGCTCCCAACTACCGTAGTCCTCTGCGATTCTGAGGCGTCTGATAGAACTGATCCTTCCCAGCAACTCTGTCTATAATGCTGCCTGGATAAACACACACACAAAACACAAGAAACACAGAATTGGTGCATGTTCATTACGTAAAATGCATAAAACGTGAGCTACGTATACACAAAGAGATTACAGTGAAAACTGCACGAAAGCCCAGAGTCCCCCGCACTCCTGCTGTTCCGCACACCCTTCTGGTCTGTCTGCGGAAAGGCTGACCCCGCGACCCCGCATAATTCTGCACGCGGATCTCACTGTAGCTGCCTGTCCGTGACCTCTTTACCCTTCACCCGTGATGGTGTGACAAGCGTTCCCCGTCATGGATCACTCTGCAAAGGTCGTTGTGACGACCACACGACATTCCACAGCTTCGTAATTTTCAATGACTCTTCCCATTATCGGGCATTTGGATTTTTCCAATAATTTCCAACTTATTTTTACTTCCCGATGTCGTCTTTATTTACAGTGTAATGTAACCTTTGCAAAAGCAGTCTGTCTTTGGTTTTATTTCAGTGATTGGGATTCCCGGCCTCAGAGCAGGAGGTCACCTTTTGGCTTCTGGTTTGTTGCACGCACAAACAAACAGTTCTGGTTCAGTTTTGGGTTCACGGTGCGAGCTGGCTGTTCGTCCGGTTTTCGGGTTGGGCTCAGAATGCGGGAGGGGGCGGGCCACACGCCACCCCAGTGCCCCGTCTGGATGGACAGGTTTCCAGCGGTGAAGGGAGGTGAATCAGAGAGGTGGAGACACTCACCCAAGGGCACACAGCACAGTGGTGCCCAGAAAGGAACTGGAGCCTCCCGGGTTGTGGCCCTGACGTGCATGTCTTTGTCCTTTCGAAAATTCCAAGCCAGGCCCGTGTCATACTCTTTGCAACCCGTGACCTGCCAGCCGGCCCTTCCGAAGGCGGCTCCCTCCACCCCTCTGGGCACGTTTGGAGTTTCCAACATTCCACGGGCTCCACACCCGCCTCTCGGGAGCCGTGCGTGTCCCGTGTGCGCGTCCCGTGTGCGCCTCCCGTGTGCGCATCCCCTGTGCGCGTCCCGTGTGCGCGCTGTCTCCTGTCCTTTCCACCTCCAGATAACGCTTTTCACTTTTCAATCTTGGGCATGAAGGGGACAGAGGGTTCTGCTTTTGGCCACTTTGTTTCTCATTCGCTTCCAGCATCCGAAACGTGCCGCTAAAAGGCCGGGTGGAAATCTGCCTCCCAAGCCTCCTCCCAGCTTTTACGACAGAGGCGTGTTGTGGGCCCGGGTTCGCCATGAACACAACTGGAAACAATATGACAGCCCGTCGGGACGCCACGGGGGGCGGGGGGGTGTGGAAATCGCAGGGACAAATGCTTCCTTCGTGCCTTGATCTTGAGAAGGAAACGTCCTTGTGTGCCTGCGTTTTCAGGGCCCCTCTTGCAAAGAGTACATGATGGCATTTTGCTGGAAACTTCTCTTCCCGCAGACATCCGTTAGCCTGGGCTGGGCTAAGCGTGGGGGAAGGGCTCAGGAGAAGGGGCTGGAAGAACCTTCTGGGTGGTCTGCAAAGCTAGGAGGGGTTGGGGTAGCTCTGGGCTGCCCGGGGGGTCCGTCCCCATCCACCCTGTCCTTGGAGAAGCTGCTCAGAAGGGAAGACGTAGCTCGTGACCACACTGAGTGCCTGGTAGTGGCAATAGTAGGAGCCCCTCCCTGTGTCCCTAGCACGATCGGGGTCACCTTGTGCCCACCTCCCAACGCTTGGTCAGCGGAGGTTGAGGCGCTTGGCAGGTTTAGAAGCACAGGTGACGAGACCCAAAGACCTGGCCGCACAATCTGCTCCTGCTTGCAAGCTCTGAGAGAGAGAGAGAGAGAAGGAGAGGGGGAAGGAGAGGGGGAGAGGGAGTGCTTGACACACACTTCAGGCAACCACAAACCAACTCGATTCCTGCACGACTGTCAGAGAATGTGGGTGCTGGAGGAAAGACCCCGTCTCGCTAGGTCCTTGTCTGTCTGGGTGAGACTTGCCTTGGTGACGTGCTCACATAAAAGAGCATGTTTGCTCGTTTGTTTTCTTCTGTAACATCCACGTTCGATTCTGGAATTAAGCTCTGGGGCAAGAAGATTTCAAAAGGTGTCACTTGTCCCAGGCTGGGGTGCGTCTCACGGTGGCAGGTGCTGTCACCTGCGGATCGAAGCCTCTCTGTTTACCTCTTCTCTGTTTTCACTTTGAGACCGGGCACGGCTCACCAAGCTGACTCCTCACTGCTGGGGTTGCAGACAAAGCATATTCTCAGCTCCTGCTCCAACACCTGGAAGCCAGGAACTCCTTTTCCGCCTCGATATCACCCACTCCCAATACACAGCTCCAACCCGCGTTGGCCCCTGGCCCCCCGAGCTCCTCCGCCCAGGCCGCTGCCATGGCTCTGCTCGAGCTCACTATTCTACAGTTCTTACCACTTTTGTTGCCATTAGTCGGGGACCTGGAGCGTTTGAATCATCCACCAAAACACCTTTCTGACTCAGTGCCTCTGACATGCCCCACGAAAGAAAACCCAGCCAGTTTAAGCTGGTTTGTTGGGAGTGGGTGTGCCAATAAGCATTTAGAAGCGGCTCACTGTGTGCCCAGGGAGGCCAGGCTCAGAAAGTAAATGCCCTGCATTTCTTTCCCGCTTCCCTGCACATTTGCAAACACTGGGACTGCCCTGTGTTGTTTAATTGTTGTTATTCAGCCATTCCTGCCACCGGGAGGTCAAATGCAGTTCTTATCACCTGGGGAGCTGCCTTGGGTGCAGCTGCTCCCTGGGTCCCGAACTGTCTCACTTTGTACAGTGATATGGGAGGGGCGAGATGGTGCTGGACCTGCCCCCCAGGGGTTCTGCCGCAGGGGAGCCCCTTGCCTGGAGCTGCTTGCAGATTGTGCCAGACAGAGATTCAAGGCTTCCGGCTCAGGGAACTGGCCCGCTGGGCATCGGCTGCGAGAGAAGACAGCTGTTTTCCACGGTTTGCAGATGTTTGTGACCCGGCCCGGAGCTGGCAGTCATTTCATCAAGTGGAGAAACCTGCCTGACTGTATTCCCCAGCTATGTTTCCAAGGACCACAAGCTGAGTGGCTTAAAACAACAGAAGGCTATTCTTGCACAATGCTGGAGGTTAGAAGTACAAAGTCAACGTGTCGGCCGGGCCAGGCTCTAGGGAGGATCCCTCCTGGCCTCTCCCTGGTTTTTTCTGGCTGTGGCAACCCCGGGTTAGTGGCTGCACCCCTGCAATCTCCGCCCCGTCTCCACTCAGCCTCCTCCCTGTGTCTCTGCTCTTCTTAGGGTGACACCTGTCAGATGGGGCCCCGCCTACCCCAGGGTGACCTTATCTTAACTAATTACATCTGCAATGACCTTATGTCAAATAAGGTCACATTCTGAGGTTCTGGGTTTTAGAACTCCCACGTATTTTTGGGGGGTGCTGCAAACCCCTGACACCAAACCATATTTTATTCCATATTTTTTTCTTTTAAATAATCTCCTTAGTCAAACTGGAAAACTAGACAAAGAGCACAGGAAAGTGAAATATTTGGGAGGGTCACAGGCACCAAGGCGGGGACACGAGGAGGGGTGAGCCCTGTGTGAGAAACACCCGCCCTGCACAGCCCGCGGGTTCTGCCGTGGCAAAGGCCCAAGAGCAAGGCACATTTTGGGGGGCTGGTGTCTTTCTCCCTAAAACACAATATTCGTGTCTTCTCTCTCCTCGGGAAAATTGGCTGAAACGTTTGGGGCTGATGAGATTCCTTCACCTGGTCCCTGCTCCGGGCGGTGGTCGGGGGCGGCAGGAAGAAGGTCCATCTGTCCCCTTTTGGGGACACCCTCTATGCTTAAGGCGACTTACGAGACTCTTCAGTGGGGCTGAGTCAGTCGCCTCAAAGATGCTTTGGTTTAACTCCCCGTCTGGTCCCAGCCACCCACCGTCTCCAGCAGAGTGTGTGTCTTAAACGGGTGGGGACAGCACCCGGCATCCCCCAGTGTGACTCTGACTCAGCCCTGCCAGCGAGAGGCCGCCGACATCGCTCCCTGCTTGGATTTGGATGCGCTTGTGGCTACAGAGGAAGTGATGCTCTGTGAACTCTGAGAATAAGTCACACGTATCGGTGACATGGTGACAAAGCTTCCTCCTGGTTCTTTGGAAGACACTTGTCCAGGAATCCTGCCACCATACCGTGAGGAAGCCCAAGCTACCCTACGTGGAGAGGCCACATGTGGGTGTTGTGGTCGGCGAACCAGCCGAGGTCCCAACTCACCGCGAGTCAGTGCTGACCACCCGGTGCGTGCGTGCGTGGGGACGGCTCAAGGCAGTCCCAGGCCCAGCCGTGGGTCTTCCAAGCTGGAGCCTCGGGTGCCACGGAGCAGAGTAAAACCCCCCTGACCACGCCCTGTCCACGCTCTTGCCCCACGGAGCCCGTGAGTAAGACCCATAGTGCTTTTATCCCGTCAGGTTTAGGCTGTTCTCTCTCCAGCAACACTGACTGGGACTTCATCCCACAATGGTTTCTTGAGCACCTACTACGTGCCAGGGGTCAATGGTGAGCAGCACCAGATGCGGGTCATGCCCACCGGCAGCCCCGCTCCTGTGAACACAGAAGATGAAAGATAATCAGAGTTTTGCTTCTCATGCCAGGATTTGTTTTTGTTTCTGTTTTATTTTGTTTTTAAAAGAGGAGGAAACTTGGACTCTATCCTCTTCGGGCTTTGATGCTCTTGCCAGATGAATTAGCCAAAAGTATTTCAGCCTGGCTGTGCCAGTGTAGTGTAGCCTGAGCAGAATGCTCTGTGAGTCACTTTCTGCTGCTCCGCGGAAGGACCGACAGCCCCTGGGTGCACGTTTGGCCTTCAGTCCTGCAGGGTGTGACCTTGAAGGAGGGCAGGTGTCACAGAGGCCTGCGGGGACAATGGGGCGGGGAGGGGCATCTCCACCTTTGCAGCCACGTCCGGCGTCTGGA
This sequence comes from Varecia variegata, assembly GCA_028533085.1. Taxonomy (NCBI): domain Eukaryota; kingdom Metazoa; phylum Chordata; class Mammalia; order Primates; family Lemuridae; genus Varecia; species Varecia variegata. The sequence continues at coordinate 1,327,815 of CM052452.1, forward strand.
CGTGGTGCCCAGATACCTGTAGGGGTGCAGGTCGCGGCTCCGGGGAAGGAAGCCGGGAGCTCCCTGGGCTCCCTGGGCGGCAGTCACGGGGCCCGGCGTGGCGGGTGGCGCTGAGCGTGGGGATCGAGCCTGGCTGGGCCCGCAGCCCTGACCGGCACGGCCTTCTCTCCGGCCGCCCTGCAGTCCCGCCCACGGCGTTCCCAGGGCCCGTCCAGAGGCCGGTCGGGATGGCCGGGGGCGGATGGAAAAAGCCGATTATGTCCCTGGTTGGAGGCCAAGGCTCCAGTTTGCAAACTCTGTGAAAACAAACACAAGAGCAAATGTTCCCGGTCCCAGCAGGACAGAAAACAGGCAGGAGGGATTCCAAGCGGGCAGCTGCAGGGAGGCAACCGTTGGTAGCAGACCAGGCCTGAGAAAGACCCCGGGTTGAGTGCCGCGCCCGGCCCGCGAGGCAGACTTTCCCATGGGCACGCGGGGCGGTGGAGTGGCCGGGAGGGGGGCCAGAGAGCCCCCCGGGAGGACCGTTTCTGCAAACGGTGTCCCAGCGTCCTCCCCGTGGGCCCCGCAGGGACGTCCCCCGGCCTTGCAGAAGATGGCTGGGTCCCCGGCACTCCCACACAGACACCTGCTTTGACGCTCAGCGCCCACCTCTCCCATCTCCACGTGGCAGGATCCTGAGCTTCTCCTTCACCGCCTGCAGGTGTGTTCCAGGTGTGCTCCTGTGGGGCAGGCCCGGGACCCCTTTCCCCCATTCTTGGCAGCCAGACCGTCCTCTTCTGCAACGGGGCCGACTAAACGCCCATCATCAATGTCCCACTGAAAACACAGCCGGGGGAGTCACCTTAACACACTCGTTTACGAGTTGGGGGCTTTATTTTCCCCACTCAGATGAAACTGTGATTTAGACATTTCTGTCCCTTTGTGTTTAACACGTCGCTAAGCCGATGGCCAAGATGGCTAAGCCGATGGTCCCGTGTTCCAAGGGAAACCCTGGCTGCCTGAGGCCCGGCTCTTCATGCCCTTTCCATTACGGATGGAGCGCTTGACTTGTGACTTGTGAGCATTTGGCCCATAAATCAATGGGCTTTCCTGTGCCCAGAGGAGTCCTCTGCAATACTAACTCGTCTTTAAGACCCTTAGTCACTACTTTGTTTTAAATTGAGGTGAAACGCATGTGACGTAAGGCTAACCGTTCTGAAGGCTGCAGTTCAGGGCGTTTTGTGCACTCACAGTGCTGTGCAGACGCTGCCTCTGCTTCCTAACACCCCTGTCACCCCCGAAAGGAAGCCGGAACCCGTCGGCAGTCACCCCCAGTCCTCCTCCCTCAGCCCCTGGCCACCACCAGCCCACTCTCTGCACAGGTGGCTGTGCCTGTTCCGGGCATTCCGTGCAGGTGGAATCGCACACCTGTGGCCTTGTGTGTCTGGCCCTGTCCTCACTTTTGAGGTTCATCCGCGTCATACCACGGACCAGCGTGTCCTCCCTTTCTGTGGCAGGGTAATATTCTGTTGTGGGACGTAGCACGATGCTGTGATCCACTCAGCCATGATGGACATTTGAGCTGTTTCCACGGAGGCCACGTCTAAGCAGAGAGATTGGCAACAGCCCTGGGCCCGGCAGCCGTGGGCCGCGGGGAGTCCGGTTCATGCACAGGTGCTGAGAGCGGGGACCTGGGGACCTCAGGGCAGAAGAAGGCAGTTTCCGGAGAGGCCTCTGCAGCGGGGGAAGCTGCCAGGGCCCCTCCTTCGGAATAGCTCTTGGCCTCCGGAGCCGCTGCAGGATTCAGGCTGCCCTGGAGTGACTGGCTTGTCACGGCTCCAGGGTTCACCCCAGTTCAGGCCGGGCGGCTCGTCCGGGGTGCGGCTGCCCCGTCCGCACACCCACGGCTCGCACGTGCCTGCAGGCCTGGAGCCGCCGCCGTGGCCGCCCAGGGAGCTGCTTGGAGGTCACCCACGGGATCGTGTGCCCTGTCGACACGCATCCGTGACAAGAGGGTGCAAGTAGGTTGGGGTCTGAGTCAGGGTTTGACCTCACGCCACACTGTGATGTCTTCCTGGCATCGGAGGACCCCGGGTGTGCTGGGCAGGAAGGCCGGCACAGCTGCTCCTGGCTTTTCCGGCCCAGGTGCCCGCAGAGGGCGTGGTGGCCTCCCGCCCAGCCCAGGGGCAGCCTCCAGGTCACGGAGTCCGGCGGCCCTGGCAGCAAGCCGGGCCCGGCCAAGGGACAGGGCACAGGGGACAGGACAGAGGAATCTGCCCTCAGCCTCAGGGTCTGCGTGGAGGAGAGAGAGCGGCTGGACAGGCCTGCAGCTGCTCCTGAGCCGTGTGGCGAGAGTGTGTGCATGCGTGTGGCGTGTGCACGTGTGTGAGCATGTGTGTGCATGTTCAGCGTGGGAGAGGATGAGTGTGTGGTTGCCTGAGGGTGTGAGGGAGAGACTGTGTGCGTGTAAGGGGCACGGTCTCAGACACCAGCCTGCCATGGCCAGCAGACTCTTACAACCACGGTGACACCCCTACTCCCATCTGGGGCCCCACAGTGGGACCAGGCGCTGAGCTCCGTGACGCCGTGTGACCCCACACCGAGGTGAGGGGTGTGTTACTGTGACTCCATAAAACGCCATAGAAACAGCAACCACAACCACACAGCAAGCAACCCTGAGCAGACATGCCGTGTCCAGGAAAGGAACCATTATTAAGCACCTACTGTGTGCCAAGCACCGTGTGTTTCCAGAGACAGCTGCTCCCACCCGCCTACAACCCCGAAGCCAGGTGGCCTCACCATCCTCACGTTACGGATGAAGGCTTGGGGCTGGCTGGGATCTTGTCCCGCTCATGTCTGGCCGTGAAGCGCTTACGTGGGCCGGGAGGCAGCTGAGGTCTCTTGGAAGGGGCCAGAAGGTCGAGAGCCTGGAGCCCACGTCGTGCCTGGCAGAGCCACGCAAAGGAGGGGCACTGGGGGTCTGTCCAGTGAGGCCAAGGCTCTGGGGCGCCGCCTGTAGCCCACCCTGGAAGCCTCCTGCCCGCACTTCCCAACCCCAGCCCGGATCCCCCCAAGCCGACGGCCGGCAAGTTCCGTCTTGTGACTTCTAGGTGAAAACGAGAAATAGAGTTGGTGGAGACCCAGGATTCCTTTCATCCCCCTGCCGCGCCTTAATTGCGCTGGGGGGGCTTATCCTCCGTGCGTCTGGGGGCGACTGCTCTAATTTGCTCCAGCCCAGCCAGAAACGAGACTTTGGTTTCTGCCAAAACTTGTTGTGTGAGCCGCCAGGGACGATGCGTCCGGAAATTTCGTGATGAAGAAACTTTTGAAAATAATTGAAAAATCAAAGGGAAGTTTGGGGAAACAGGGCCAGGGGATTTTCCTCCAGTTTCTCCCCGGGAGCTGCCCTCACACCAGCCCGCCCTGTAATCTTCTCGGCTGGCTCTGCCCGAGGGCGGCCGTCTAGAGACAGCTCAGCCGGAGGAAGGACAGTGAGAGGCAGGGGGATGCTGGACAGGGGTCTTCTCTGGGCCCACACCCGGGTCTGGGCGTGGCACAGGGATCAGGGAGCTCTCGGGACAGAGGGGTCCCGTTTGCGAGCCCAGATGCAGTGTCTGCGTCTCATCGCAGGGGACCGGGACCCTCCAAGCACAGAGCTGCCCGGCGCTGCGGTCAGGGCAGGAGAGGGGCTCTGTCTGCCTCAGCCTCCGGCAGCTGCTGTGACAACTCACCACCAACGTGGTGGCTTAAACCAGCACAGATTCGTTCTCCTACAGCTCCGGAGCCCAGAAATCTGAGATGAGTTCTACAGAGCTGCAGCCGCGGTGTCAGCAGGACTGTGGTCCTTCTGCAGGCTGCAGAGGGAGTGGGGAGATGTTTCTCTGCCTCTCGTAGTGTTTGGAGGCTGCCTGTCTTCCTGGGCTCGAGACCCCTTCCTGGAACCACTCTGACCTCTTGGCTCCTCTTCTGACCCTCCCACCTGCCTCCTGTAAGGACCCTTGTGATTACGTAGTCGGGGTCACCTCCCTATCTCAATGTCCTCAACTTAATCACAGCACAAAGCCCCTTTTGCCGTGTGAGGTGACAGGCTCACAGGTTTTGGGTTAGGATCTTTTGTGGGGGACCACAGACTCAAAACCAAAACAGCCTGCTAGAACGGGGACTCTGCCTCCTCCTGTGCTCACCCTGGATTCCGGGGGCTGGCCTGGGTTCCGGGGGCTGGCCTGGATTCCGGGGGCCGGCCTGGATTTCGGGGGCTGGCCTGGATTCTGGGGGCCGGGGAGACACACCTTGGCAGCTCGAGCCCGGCCCACACTTCGGAGGTCCCGGGGCTGACGTGGAGCCACGAGGCCCAGGCCCGCTCCCGCAGAGTCCAGCTGTCTGGGGGGATGGCGTTCCCCGCGAGGGAGTAACCCAGCAAATGCTTTTCATTAAGGAGCCGCAAGAAACAATGTCGGCCTAACAAAAGGGTTAGGCTTTCCCAAGTAAACCATCTCATTGCCGAGGTAAGAGACCCTGGCTCTAATTGAAGCTGCCTGGAAAACAGCAGTTTTCTTAAGGAAAAAAATACAAGCAAACAACCCCCCGCCCAGGTTTCTAAAGGTGGGGGGCGGGCAGGACCCCAGCTCACCGCACCTTGCAGTGGCCCAGTGGCCGGTTCCTGGGAATCCCCCGGGTGCTACACGGGCAGCCCGCCCACCAGGCTCTCTGCCCCGAGGCAGACCCTCCCCCAGCCCTTCTAGAACATTCTGCCTCGTCATGGAGACCAGGCTGGCCTGCTGGAGTGGTTCAGAGCCCCCACCCTCCTCCTCAGCCTCTTCCTTCCCCAGCCCCACCCCCAGCCTCTGTCTAGAGGAGGCCTCACCCTGGGAGGCTGAGGAGCAGCCCCTGCACCCCTGCGCTCAGCCGATTTCTAAAGCGACTCTCACAGTTATCTCAGGAACAGCACGGTGACAACGAGGACCTGACACCTGGGGGTGGCACTCAAACAATTCAATCTCCACGTTATACGTGGTGGATCACTGTCTTGCAATTGCACCCCCATCCAATGCTGGTACCGTCGTTTCCCGAGAAAGTGCCGTGTTTCTCTGCAGAAATCCTGATGTTCTGGGTCGGCCAAAATGATTTCATTCTTTATGCATTCTGAGTGCACAGAAGTAAAATACACCACAGTTCTGAAACCGGGCCCTTGTGCCCTCCAGGGACTTAGCAGACCCCGGCCCCCCCACCCCTCCCTCGCTGGCCCTGAGAGCTCAGAGCCTGGCCCAGGTCGGGGAGCAGCCAGCCGGGGCCCAGGGTCTCCCCAGCATTGTGGCCCGGCCGGGGGCGAGCTGGGCCCCTCCCGCCTCTCCGTGAAGCACACGCTTCTCGTCACTCCGGCCTCACCCTGAGGCTCCTGAGAAAGGACTCTCTTCGGAGACTGTTCCTCGTTCTTCTTAACGCCTGCGTCGTATGGCATTGCGTGGGCGGACTCTGGGTCATGCTATGCCGGAGCTGGCCGCGTAGCTGCTTCCAGCTCTTCCGCTGTGATAATACCACGCGGATATCGTTCCCACACAGGTAAGTCTGTCTGAGACAGGTTCCTATTTCAGGGACAAATGGCACGTGCGTTTGTGACAGTTGCCACCTCACTGCCCTCCCTGTAGGTTGCACCAGCGCACACGTCCATCGGTGACATGAGAGCAGGCGGGATTATCAACCCGCTGGCCGGCGGATTCAGATGTGCAGAAAAGCGTGAGAACTGCAACGCCCGGGCTGGGTGCTGGGGACCCACGACAGAGAGAAGGTTGGAGAGGGAGGTTTGCAGGTAGATGTTAAAGGACGAGGACAGGTGACTTCTCCCCACTCCGTGATGTTACCTATGGCTCAAGACAAGCATTTCTGCTTCCCCGGGAGTGAGGGCGGCCGGCCCAGGCTTTGCCCACCTGTCAAAAGACCCCGGAAGGACTGACTTTTAATACCTTCAGGAACCACCTGAGCATAACAGTGGCTCACAGCAGTCCTGGCCCCGGAAAGGGACAGAGAAGAGCTTTTCCAGTGCCACAGTCATGGGCACAGCTGTTGTGCTACCAAAAAAAAAAAAAAATAGGTTTGTGTTTACAAAGGAAATGCTACGATATCTGGAATTTGCGTCACACTAACGAGGGAATTGAAGGCGTGAGAGGGGCAGTGACCGCAGAGCTTTGCCCAGATTTGGTGATCGCCGGAGCCGAGCGACGGATGTAGCAGGACTCATCGTCTTCTCTCTTCTTGGGCATAAATTCCAAATTTGCCGTCGGAAAAGGTTGCGATAAATGTTTCTGGCTAAGATACAGCGATGATTAAATGTCCCTCGATTCCTTCATCTGTTTGATAAAACCATCTCAGCCGCAGCTGCAGATTGAACAGAGTTGAAAGCAGCTGTAACATGGGGCGGCCCCTCCCTCATTTGCAGAGAACGCCCCCTTTTTCATCTCCCAAAGACAAAAATCCATCAAAAACTCTCCCGACAGCACCCAGATGCCTCGAATTGGCTGTGAAATATTTCAAGGTCTCAGCGTAATTTAATGCCCTATGAAAGTAAAATAAATTGTGTACAAATAATTCAATAAGCTCAGGGAAGTGGGGGAAAAAAAAAAACATTAAGCATGTCACAGATGGCACCTCCAGGCAGTTTATCAAAGCAAGTTTCATAATTTAACAAAATCATCTTGGCATCGCACACAAAGGCCTTCCTGTTTGATCCCTTAATAACACTGCTTAGCACTTTCTGGGGAACCGGCTCGAGTGCCGGAGCTGTTTCCAGGCATTAGCTAATCAATCATCAAAAGGAATTTTCCACGCAGGCAGGCAGGACTCGGAATCCTCCCTTGACCACCACGGAAGTGGCCATGGAAGCTGAGAAGCTTTTCCAAGGTCACCCGTGGGGCAAAGGTCTCAGCTGGGGTCCCAGCTAATGAGTCTCTGGTTCCTTCCGTGCCCCTGA
>CM052452.1:1335257-1362021 GCA_028533085.1 Varecia variegata
TGTGTTCACTTTGAGAATATTCTTTGAGCAACAAGTTCATGATTTCTACACTTCTCTGTATGTTCTACTTTAATAAAGAGTTAAAAAATAAAGGTATCTAGATTTGAGGAGGCTACCTGCCCTTCCTTTCCAAGAAATAGCTGGGAATGAAAGACTTGGGAGCTCCAGAAAGGGTCCTCCCGGCTGAATTATATTAGTAGTACCCACAGAAAGGATACATAGACTCTTTAAGAAATCTGTGACTAAATTTAGGAATTTCTTATTAATACATGTTATACTTATACAGTTAAAAAAATCATGCCTTTACCTAAATTTCTGCAAGTGGGCTAACCAGGTAAACAACATAATAACTGAGATTCTTTTTTTTTCCCTTCTTATTTGCAAAGCCTTAAGAAAACCCTCCTAGAATTTAAATGATTAGAGATTAGTTTGGGGAAAAAGAGAAGAGTGATGAAGTTAATCTAGTTATTGAGTTAACCTGTCTACCAATCTCTTCTATGGGAAAATACTGTCTTGATTTCTTGATTACTAAGTATTTATAGTAAATAAATCAGGTAATGAAAATTAAAAAAAAAAATCAGAGATGCTACATTTCCCAAAACCAAATCAAGCCTCTGTGGAGAGCAGGCCCCGGCATCCGGAAGGAGCTTTCCGTGAGCAGCCTGGTGTTAAGGTGAGTCATTTGTGGCTTTAAGAATTTAAGAAGCAGGCCGGGCATGGTGGCTTGCACCTGCAATCCTAGCACTCTGGGAGGCCAAGGCGGGCGGATCGTTTGAGCTCAGGAGTTCGAGACCACCCTGAGCAAGAGCGAGACTCCGTCTCTACTAAAAATAGAAAGAAATTATCTGGACAGCTAAAAATATATATATATAGAGAGAGAGAGAGAGAGAAAAATTAGCTGGGCATGGTGGCACATGCCTGTAGTCCCAGCTACTCGGGAGGCTGAGGCAGGAGGATTGCTTGAGCCCAGGAGTTTGAGGCTGCTGTGAGCGAGGCTGACGCCACGGCACTCACTCTAGCCCGGGCAACAGAGCGAGACTCTGTCTCAAAAAAAAAAAAAAAAAGAAAAAAAATTTAAGAAGCAAATGGTGAGTTTTCTCTCCTGGTATAGACTGAGGGACCTGCCTGGAACCCCAGGAAAACATTTAGGCGGCCATTCTGCCCCCACAGCTGATGCCCACGGTGTTCTTGGAAACCCCCTGGGTGCTCCCCAGGACGGACTCGGTCCTTCCTCCCAGTGCTGTAGGCACCAGCCTCCAGGCGGAGAGAAGACACTGACCTTCTTTCTCCGTGTGGGCGTCTGTCCCCGTCCCCAGCCTGAACCCAGCCCCACCTTTATTTTGGCTGTTCTTTGATAAAGCAAAACCTCCTCTGATTTCCCCGTATTCCTCCTCTCACCGCTGCGAGTCACACGAGCCTTTTACATTATTAATAAAAGTTTCGGATGCAGTTACTTTGCTCTGGAATATGAAAGCTTCTCTTTGGGGGGGACTTTGAAACAGGCGAGATGCAAACTTTCCATTAAGGCACTTAGAGAAGATCGTCTCCCTTTGAACATCCAGAGATTTCTTAAAAAACCAAAGACCGCCCATGGAAGCCGGAATTGTATTTGCACTAAAAGAAAAAACGCCTCAGCCGGCTCGCAGAGCTCGCCATTGCAGTGTGGGATAATTAAAAGTTTACTTTCTTCCGACGGTTGCCATGGGAACAGTGTTTGGTTGCAAGTCTGAAAAATCATGCAGGCCGGTGGGGATATCTCAGGAGGCAGTTGGGAGATGAGCGGGAGGTGTTTTTGAGAACGTGTGGTTTGGGGGTGGGGGGTGCAGATTGCAGGCGGGGAGAGAGGGAAGGGATGGTTGCACCCAAACAGTTCCTTCAACTGGGACGATTTTGCCTAAGGGCAATCGGCAAAGGTCTGCATATCCGGAGTGGAATTCTAGGCCGATGAGGACGGCTCCCAAATGGAATTATTCTCACCTTCAACATGTCTCTAGGAATTGACATTGCTCCCCTGTGTATTGCAACGGCAGTGCCCAGACACAAACGGGTTGGGGGCGACTGGCTGTCCCGTGATTCCGGCTGGAGAGGCAGATCCCGGGGAGCGAGGCTCGGTGAACAGCACAGTCCCGGCTTGGTTCACCTGTTACCCTCTCTGGAAAGTCTTTCTGGAACGTTCCGGCTCTCACCGATGTCCCCTTTTACCCAAGACTGCAAAGACAGCTTCTGCTCCTTCCCCCACTGGGCCTGGTCGCGGTTTCCGAAGGCTGTTCTGGGACTCCCGGTTTTGATAAATTCTCTAACAGGGCGGCTCCCGGAGCCGGCGCACCTGGTCAGTCCTTTCTGGCTGCGCTAACGAGTGCCACACGCTGCCTGGCTCACGGGCCACAGAAAGTGTCTCTCCCTGCCCTGGAGGCTGGAAATTGGCGGTCAGGGTTGGGCGGCTGTGAGGCTGCCTTCTGGGCTGCAGACTGCGGCCTCTCCCTGTGTCCTCAGGTGGTGGAAAGGTCAGGGGAGCACTCACTCCGGGGTCCCTTTGACAAGGGCACTGATCCCATCCACAAGGGCCCCACCCTCATGACCCGATGGCCTCCCACAGGCCCCGCCTCCTGGTGCCATCTTTGGGGTGAGGATTTCAGCAGGTGAGTGGCAGGGCTCAGACCTTCCGTCCCTGCCACCTGGTTTGCTTCACTGAAGTCCACCCAAGGCCTTTCCCAGGCTGCCCGGCCCCTGTGCCACCAGCCTCCCCAGCACAGCATGACGTGCCAGTTTTCCAAGAGAACCGTAAATACAGATGTTGGTCAAATCTCCAGGCCTGGAAGTCCTAGAAGTGCATGTTCGTTCAATAACTTCTAATGGTTTCAGGAATAATGAACCACCTTCTTCCCGTCTTCCTGAAAGCCGCACGCAGGCCCTGACCGTCCCTCACGTTTCTTGTTCTGTCGTTGAGCACCTGCCTCGGCGGCACCAGGGCAGGACCAGCTGCCACCAAGGTTTCATGCCGAGATTGTTCATCCCTGGCGCTCGGTTTTCATGCCGAGATTGTTCCCTGTGCAAATGTGCTCCTGCCATCAGGCACATGGTGACCCAGACACACCCTTTCACGTGCTGATCATCCTGGTGATTTTCTCTGTCCTGGGTCCCAGTGTGTCACTGTCATTCAACACACGGGAGCCTCAGCAGGGCGCCCAGTTCCAAGGCCAGAAACAAACGCTTTTCACACCCTCGGCTGCACACGTTCAGCTCTTAACTCTTCCTAATTGAACCTGCAGGGATTCCCAGGTGAGGGCTCAGGATCCTGCCTTTGATCCTCCGGAAGGAGCTTCTCCCCCGCCCCGTCTCCAGGTGAGATGGGCCAAGGTGCTTGTTTCATTTGCCAAATTACCACGGGGCAATGTGAGGACTGGCCTTCACCGAGGGCACTGTCTTCCGGACGCCCCCACTCAAAGCCCCACACCTGGCACGGCTCCGGGCATTCCCGTCGGTTCTCGGTGAGCAGCCGTTACCCAGCGAATTAAATGGCTCCTTCCAAACTTGGTCGTCTGCAAAGAAAACCACAGAGCAGCTCTCATGTCCTGAGTGAGTGGCGTGGCGCGGGCCCAGGGGCCGTGGAGGAAGCGGGTGCTGCTGGCGTCCGGGGTGGGGTTGGCGTGTTCTCTCTCTGCACGAGCCTCGGTGCAGCCCAGACGTGAGAGGGGTGTTAAGGTCCCAGGTGGATACGGGAACAAGGAGCTTTCTGTCACGTTTTAGGGGGCGTTTTCCCCTAAAGCATTGGTTTCCCATACCCCAGCGAATGCTAGAATGTGGGGAGAAAATGTTACTGTCGCTATTTATTTAGTTACTATTTCTATTTAGTTATTTTTATTTAAAAAAGTAGGATATTACGCTTTACCAGATTTATATAGAGACTGATAGCAGCACATCCAGATGGTTTACAAATGCTATTCATATATCGGGGACTGTGCCTAAAATCGCTAGGGACAGGAGGGCACAGCCCGGAGGTTGGAGCACACTTGCCGGATGGAGAGGACGGGGGAGGGAGGGAAGCCTGGCGGGGGTGGGCCAGGGCGTTTTGCGGGGGCAGGAGGCGGATCCGCAGCTAACTCTTCCCACTCACGCTGGCTGTCACAGTGATGGGGTCTGATGAGCTCTTCCGTGTCCGGCGCTGTTACGCGTCTCTTACGCATTATCTCATTTCTCGTTCACAACATCCCTGTGACCTTCTTGCTGCTATTAGCTTCATTTTCCTCATGAGGAAACTGAGACTCAGGTTAAGCAATTCACCCAAGGCCGCAGGTTTGCAGGTCGGGCGGCCGGGATTCAAACCCAGGTCTGTGAGTGCAGATCCTACCCCGGCTGAAAAACCACCGAACGGAAGAGCCAGAGCCACAATGTCACGTCAGGAAAATCAGCCCAAACGTGGGCTTGTGGGCCCGAGACTGCACAGGGCCTCCCAACGGGATCTCGGTGCGATCGGGGGCGTAGAATTTTCTAGGAGGATGTACCAGTGTGGGATTTGGGTACCACTATTAACTAGGGACACACGCTCTCCCAGTTCACACGCAAATGTGTCCATTTGTGTTCAGGAGAAAAGATAATCCCAATGGTTATTATTTTTTGTGCCACTTTTGTATCTACCCTACTGATCGTGTTCTAAGTCTTCTTTGAAAGGGCTGTATAGGTCCTAGATCCTCTAGTGCTGTCTGAAGCAGCTGTAACATCTCGCCAGGCACATCATGAATTAATGAGCTGAATCAAACCTTTGACCTGTGTCCATTCTACATGTATGTGAGAGCCCTGTGCTCAACTTACCGTCCCACGTCAGCTAAGGAGATGATCATTTCCTAAGCGTCATACAAGTGCCGGCTGCACCCTCAGTCTCCAACTCCTGGGCGGCTCCTTTGGGGAAGACAGGCTCCCCGGATCCTCCCTGCTCTGCCGGGGCTGGTCCCGTGGCAGCCACGTGCAGTGGATGTTCAGTGGTTTGAACCCAGGGCTTCCCCACCCTACCCGGGCCAAGGCCCCCTATTTATAACAAAGACGTTGTAAATCTGTTTCCTACCTTGAAATAAGATTTGTTGATACTATAACCTACCTACGCATATAATGTAGAAAACCAATATAACGTCATAACTGTAATACAAAGTAAAAATAAAAGTAACATGAAGAAGCGTGCATTTCAACATGCAGACCCCTAAGCCAGACCATACTAGAAGCAACAGACGTTGGTACATACTGAGAACGCATAAATTTGGACGTGAAGGAAGTATGACAAAATTCAACTAAAGTAGACATTGTCCCCCCTGTCTTTGACATTTTGAAGTAAAGGCCAAATATGCACTTTTGAGTCTATGCATATTTGGAGTCCCTGTGCATGCAGCCGCTACAGGCTGCAGATGATACAGGTACATCGTATCGGGAGCTCCAACACCATGTAGGGCATTGCAACAGGTGGTATGTTTCAAAATAGTGGCTGATTCTTGACAAAACTCCACACAAAGTGCAAACCTCCCTCCACTCACACTGCAATCACAATGCTGGAAAGTTCACAGAGATTGAAATTGTGCCAATATGCTAGGTGTTTATAAATGGGGTTTGGTTGTAGGGTCAGATGATGATAAACAGGTTTTTCTCCTTGTGGGAGACAGGACGTTCATTATTGGAGAAGACTGCCCTTGGCACAGGAAGACCTCAGACATCCCAGCCCCCTACCCAAGGGCCAGTAGCCACCCCCGATCACTGGGACAATCAAAAACACTCCCCCCAGTGTCCACAGTCCTCCCCAGGGGCAGAGCCAGGGGCAGAGTGTGGTGGTTTGTTTTGTCAGGTGGCCCTGCCTGGCCACCCCCCACCCCTGCCCCGGGTCTGCCTGGCACAGCCCTGGCCTCGGGCCACCTATCAGGAACGGAAATCCCTCCCGCCTGGCCCTGGCGCCGGGGTCCCGGGCTCATCATCAAGGTTACAGTTCTGTCTGTGCAGTTTCCCTTTTTTAAGTCCCCTCCCTGGCTCAGGTGGACTTATACGCCTGCTCTCACGCTGTCCCCTAAGACAGGGATGACCCGCAAACACCTGGAGGGTCAGAGGCAGCAGAAAGGAGCGAAATGGGGTCAGAGTGTTTCTATTCAACACTGACAGGCTTTGAGAAGAAAACAAATCAATTAGGTCCATGGTGTGTGTGTGTGTATATGCAGGGTGGCTGCAGCCCTGTAGGAGGCCGCTTAGAGTCCCGGGAATTTGAGACCGGGGTCTCCGGGAAAGCCACCGGGGCTCCTGCCCAGGCTGGGAGGACTCGGGACAGTTTTTGACCCTGTCCCTGCCTCTGTGTCCCCAGCTAGGAAACGGGGGTTTGAGCCGTCCCTGCTTGTAGCAGAGTTCTTACGAGGGTCGTAAACTCGAGCGTGGTACGATCTATACAGGATATTTTTCAATAAAACGTGATCCGATCTTGCCAAATCTTCCCTACTTTTTAAGAGAAACTAGAAATCTGGATTTTTATATGAAATCCCCTAATTTTAAAATGTTGGCAAATAGGTTAAAAATAAAATGACATGTGAGCCAAGGGGACAGGTCTGTGACAGGCAATAACCAACTGATGTGATCCAGCTGCTGCGGCAGGATTCAAGGAAGGCTGCCTGGAGGAGGCGGCATTGACACCCACCCTACGCGCACACAGCACCGTGACAGGGAACGCAGGGGGTGGAGGGCCCAGGAAGTGAGAAGGGGAGGTGCAGTCGGACTTGAGGTCTGTCATTTAGGGGAGAAAGTATTCGTTCTCAACGCGGCCCTAAACGTTTTAAAAACACAGCTTTTGTAGCAAACACAGTGGCTACCTTTCGACCTGCTCGTGGAGGTGGCCGCTGACCTTCCAGCTTGTGTCTCGCAATCCCGGGGGCGATTTCTCCACCTCCCCCTGAGGGCCGGTGTCATAGCCAGGCTGCGTCCTGGGTCTTGTCACGCAGACATGCACATTGGAACAATAAAATAAATGAAGTTGGTATTACAAGAGGCTCTTATTTCAAAGGCAAATCCTTCAAGGACCTGGATGAGAGAGCCGGGCTCTCATTTAAATTACAAAACGACATTGACATCCGCCGAGACAGGGGGAGTTATCAGCGGCGTCATAATGAGTATTAACAGCAGCTTAGACTACGGGGCCTTTGCTGCAGTCCTCGCTCTGCCTGCTGCTCCTCTCCCCACACTGAGACCCCTCCTCCATCGCACTTGTCACACACACGACCGGGGACCCCGGGAGAGTCCAGGTCCTCGTCCTGTGTCATCTCTTTAACGGAAGGAGAGTCCAGGTCCTCGTCCTGTGTCATCTCTTTAACGGAAGGACGTGTTTTCATTCCCAGTACAAAGGACAGCTTGAGGCTGGGAACCAGCAGTTCAGAAAGGGACAGAGATAAGTGATTTCTGAGCAGATCCTCATGTTCTACTGGATAAACGTTCAGCTACATCCACTCTTCTGCCCCCGGCCCCCCAGAAACCGCTATCGTAAGTGCCCGGACACGTGGCGCTGGCAGGTTAACCCTTTGTGACAGACCTGGGATAGAATGACCTGCTGGTTCTCAAACAGCCGCCTGCAGGCCGGACAGCCACCCCGGAGTCGGTCAGGGGGTGAGGTTTGATGCTAGACGTGCACGTCACGCGGCGTTGGACGTTCGTGACATCATGGAGCATCTACTTACACGCCAGGCGCTGTGCTACGCTGCTTTACGCTCAGTTTATTTCGCCTCACTCTTTCTTACGTCCTCCCTGGGAAGGAAAAAGCTCGTACGACCCCCTGGACTGGGGGACAGGGGAGCTGGGGAAAGGGTCTAGTTGGCCCAAAGTGAAAACACCAGCGAGCGAGGACGCGGGTGTCTGTTGTGCCCCTTTCTGTTGGCGGGAGTCCGGAGCTCGCCTACCTACGGCAGGTAGTGCTGCCTCTCCTTCTGGAATGTTCCTCCTCCCGGCCTCTGCTGGGCGGGACTTAGCTCAAAGGTCAGCCCCTCAGAGGGGCCTCCCCTGACGCCCACCTGGCCCTTCCCACCTGCCTCCTTCCCCGCTCATGTCACTCGCTGTCTCGGCCTCTGCACCGCCGACACCTGGCGCAGGTGGTTCCTCGTGGGGGCCGTGTTCTTCGGGGAGTTCGGCAGCGTCCCGGCCTCTCCCCGCCAGATGCCAGTGCCCCGCCCCGGGTGTGACAGCCCAATCTGTCGCACACCTTGCTTGCCAGGTACTCGATCGGAGAACGCTGCTTCGTACCACGGCCCGGGGCCACGTTCTCGTGGTACCTGCCAGCGTGGGCGGCTCGTACCTGCTTATCCGAGTGCTGCCTGCCGTCCCTGCGGGGTGTCTGCTCCGCGGGAGCCTGGGCCACACTTCCCGCCGGGCACACAGCAGGCACTCAGTGAACACCTACCTGAATGAATGAATGAGTGAGTGAATGAATGAGTGGACACGTGCTGGTGGCTTATTTCCGACAGTCGGTGAGAGATATTTTGAGAGATGATAGTCAGTGTGTCCTGTGTTTTGCTTCAAGACAACGAGCTGAAGAAAACCAGAAAACGGCCACAGACTGTGAGTTTGGGGCAGACAGACCGACCTGAGTTTGAATCCTGGCTCTACCGCCTACCTGCTGTGTGACTTTGGTTTTCATATTCTTTTTGTTGTTGTTGAGACATCATTTAATGAGGTATGATTTTTATGGCAGCGAAATATGGAGATTTTCAGTGTGAAGTTTAATGGTTTTGAAATGTGTATACATTCACGTCACCCACCCTGGTCAGGTGGGGAGCACTGTCCTCATTCCAGAAAGCTCCGTCTTGCTCGTTTCCAGCCGACGCACCTGCTCTGGCAGCCATCGCTCTAGTTTCTGTCACCGCAGAGCAGTTTGCCTGTCCTAGGGGTTCACACAGACAGATGCATCCAGCAGGCACCGCTGTGAGTCTGGCTTTCCTAGCGTGTTTTTGAGATTCATTCGTGTTTTGGTGTGAGCCAGTCATTCATTCCTTTCTACCTCTGGGACCTGCTCCATGGTACGAATTTACCCCGACTGTGTCCATTTGGAGGCGGCTGGGAGGAGCGCTGCCTCGGGACGGGGCAATCGTTGCCCTGGTGACTAGTGACATCCGTGGGCTTCTCAGGCCAGCTGCAGCTGTGCAGTCATGACCGGGTCCCTTGTCCTCTCTGAGCTGCAAGATCCCCCTCACTATAAATGGGATTCTCACCCCTTCCTCGCAGGGTTACTGGGAGGGTCATGGCGGCAAAGTGTTGGAGAGTCCGGCGCGAGATGGGAACTAGGGAATGTCAGCTGCCAATTCTCAGCCAAAGTCTAAGTTCTCTTCCTGCTGTGGCAGAGCCTGGCTGGGTATCTGCAGAATATTTAGGGTCTCCCTGGTGGACGTGGGCTCCATGCAGTGGTTTTGGAAGCGCCAGTGTGCAGTCTACAGGCACGGTGGGAGTCAGGGCCCCGGCCCAGAGGGAAGCGCTTTCCTTCGGGTGGGGGCAAGGAGGTTCCCCCTAGGGACTTGGGCCCGGAACATCCCTGTTTCCTGCGGGGTCAGAAGCCCCTGCCCAGATCAAAGGTGGAGGAGGTGGGTGTGAGTAACTAACGGGCAAAGGAAGCTGTTGAAAGACAAGGTGTTAAAGCTTCGGGAGGCTTGATTTTTCTTTTCTTTCCGGTAGTGCCGGGACTGTAGCGAGGAGGAAGTCAAAACAATAGCCTTTACTGCTGGGCTGGACACCAGGGGCTGAGTTTGTGATTGGAAACGCAAGTCCCTTTCTGCAAGGTGTGGGTGTCCCCAACGCAAACTCTCTCTTTCCCTCAAACACACGCAGACACACACTCTCCTCGCCAGGGAGGCTAAGACCAACCTTGGGGTGACTCAACACTCTTTGGGATAACGAAATGGGGAGATTTTATTCCCACCCTACACCCCTAAAGTCATAAGTCTGCCAGTGTTTGATTTAAACACTCAGTAAACAAGGAGGGACCCCAACGTCAGCCTCCGAGGGACCAGTGATATTCTGTGTATCGAGCTGAATATCGGTCACTCAGGTGTGTTCACTGTATGAAAATTCTTCAGGCTGCACAGGTAGGGCATGTGTGCACTTACAGAATAAAACGTTAATAAAAGGTGCAATAAAAAGTCACAAACACACACACAAGATTGGTAGCCTGCGAGAGTCCGGGCTCTTTCCTTGGTGAACGCCAAGGCCAGGTGGCAGGTGTCTGGTGGCTAAAGTGCGAGATCACGCAAGATCCCGCGCCTTTGTCAGCTAATCTTCAGGCGCCAGACCTCTGGGTGGTTGGGTCCCGTTAGCCAAACCGTTAGATCCAGGGCAGGAGAGGAAAATCACCCCCGGAAAGCCATCCTGACGGCTGCAGCACCCTGATAGCTTTTTCCTTTTGCTGGCGGAGCAGCCAGAGCAGATGTTGGGAAGTTTGCTTTGTCGGAAAAAGACAAGCAGACCTCGCTCGGGGCCTTTGATCTCACCTCGGAAGACAGTCCTAATCTGTCCCCGAGAATCTCTGCAGTTTGGACAAGAAAGACAAAGGGAGGAAAAAGCGAGAAGCGCAGGAAACGCACATAAATACAGCAGCGGCCTCTGACAGCGGGACGGAGCTGTGCGCGCCCAGGGGGGGCTCTGGGTGGGTCGAGCAAGCGCCCCCCTCTCCGCAGGGAGGAAGGAAGGGAAGTGATTTCTCGACCTCCAGCAAAATCGTAGAGGAAAGTCTAGGGCGTTGGGGTGGGGTGGGGGCTGGGGAACCTTCCCGGCTTTTCCGACAGGCCAGTGCGGAAGAGCAGAGAACAGGGAGAAGGCTCTGGGCGTCCCCCACACCTTTGCGGGGAGGCTGGGGTCTGGCCTCTTCCTGGGGCTGGCAGGGCTGTGTGCCGCGTCTGTCTCTGCAGGGCTGGGGCGGGGGGCGGGGGGCGGGTGGTGCTTCCAACCAAATCCAAGGGCACCCCCTCTCCTGGCTGGACTGACAGCCCATCCTAAGCCCGGCACGGGTAGCCTGTCACCGGGGACACCCAGACCCCCGGCAGAGCCCCCCTGGGCCTGGGCCACTGTCCCTCCCCGCCGTCCTCAAAGCAGGGGTCCTGGAGACTCTGGGCTTAGGCCTGGTGGGCTGTCGAGCGTCCCAGCCTTTGCTTCTGGCGGGTGGGAACAGGGCAGCCCTTGTGCTCAGACCCGCCCGGCTCTCCCACCCTCTGTGTGCCCCTTGCCCCGTCCTTCTCCCCCACACCCGCACTGCGCCACCACCCACTCATAACGGTCCCCAACGCCGTGTGTGTCTCCTCGGGCCTCCCGCTGCGCACCTGCACCTGATGTCCCACGGAACGACACCTGCACCCCCCACGGGGCTGGCGTCCTCGCACTCTCGCCCCGCGGCACCTCCTTACTTCCTGCCGCCTTATTCCCTGGCGCGCGGCGGTGTCCGGGATGCGTCCGCTTCGGGGTCCCAGCGCCCCGAGGGACAGCCCCAAACGCCGGGCGTGGGAGATGGTCTCACGGCTGTCTCACTGTAGCTGCGGGTGGTCAGGGCGTCGCCATCCCGTCACGCGTGGGCTGGGCGTCCGCGCCTCCTTCGTGTCCGCCTTTTGCTTCCCGCATCTCTCCGGGCTGGTTCCTCGGCCCGTCGGGCGCCCGGGATCCTCGTCCTCCGCCGGGACGCACGCGCACGCGTCTCCTCCTGCTGCAGCTCGTCTGCCGCCCGAGGTCACCAGCGTGGCGCGGAGCGCTGCGTTTGGTCCTGGCGGCTTTCACGTCTCCCGCGTGTGGCCCCTGCTGCAGAATGTTCCTCCAGCGCAGGTTTTCTCTGCGTTTCAGCACACGCACGATGCGTTCAGTTAGTAACCGGTTATCACTGACGACTGTTGTTCTCTTGAGCTTGGGGTGTGTGTTATATATGTGTGTTCTTTGCACACACGCATGCACATGCATACAGGGCTGTCTGGAAAGTATCCAGCCAAGATATATCTTCTTATATCTTAATATAATGAGAACAGTGTCAGACGGCTGGATACTTTCCCAGACAGCCCTTGTACACACGTGTGTACACACATACATATATACACTTGTGCATGCTTATTTGCACATATGTGTATGTCTATGTACACATAGATAATATATGCAAACGTGTTTCACAGAGGAGAACACTGATGATGGGTAACACAGAATCATGCATGCACAACACACGCACTATGTGACCAGTTTGATCCTCTGTAGGGAGAAAATACAGAAGATACTATTCTCCCATCCTCAGAGGGTTGTAATGAGAAATGAATAAAATAATTATGAAAATTCTTCTGCGTGTATAAATAGCAATACGTTTTACTATTTGTTTCTTTTCTACCAGACTTTACCAGGCCAACCATAAAAATTTCTCTGAAAGCAAAAGGAGTTAGCTAAGCCTTTGTGTTTAAATACCCTTGTTCATAGTAATGACAACCTACAGTGCAAAAGCCCCTACTGGGTCACAGAAACCTCGCAAAATCTTTGAGTTATTGTCCTTATTTTACAGACTAGAAGGCCGAGGCCCTGCGGCCACCAGGGCTGGGCTCAGGGTGGGTGGGGACGAGCCGTGTGCCCTGTCCCCTAAGTGGGACGTCAGCTGCCTCCAGGCCGGCCCAGGAACTCGGTGCCCATGTCTTGTTTTGTTTTATTTTTTAAAGCTGGATTTTTAAGGAACATTATTTTAAATATCATTTTGACTTTATAATCCTTGGCTAGTCTTGTGCATAAAAAGGAAGGAGGAAAGAAAGCTCACCTGCCGCTAGATTCTGAATGACATTTATTGGCAAAATTTGGTGCCAGAACCCAGAGAGCTCGGCCGTCGCTGTCTCTGTGACACGAAGCACCTGCTCTTCAGTAGCTGGACTTTCTGTTCCAGGCACTTTAAACCCACAGGCTCCTCCCTGTGAGAGCACAGGGAGGGGACAGAGCGGCTGCTCTTCAGTGACCTGCTTATTCCTCACCGAGGGGCAGGCAGGGACGAGCAGACCGGGGGAGAATCTCAGCAGCTTCGGGAAAAGAGGGCAGAACCCGGGCTGTCTCCATAATCCGGTTTCCACCGCCCCCGCCCCCATTGCTGCGGTATTTGGGGGGACTGTGTCTTTGGCAGGGAGGATTAAGTGGACTGCATGCCCCCCGCAGAGGGTTTAATTGGCAACAGAGTCAGAGCCCACTGATGTGTGCAAAATTCATTATTGTATTTGGGCTTGGAATGCTTGCACGGGCCAGCCGTTTCTCTCTCTGATTTTCCCACAAGTTTTCAAAAAGATCTTGTGTCTCTGTGTCAGAGTGTCAGCTCCCCGGCGGGGCCAGGCTTCCTGAGTTACATTTTTTTAGTAACCTCAAGGGCAAGGGAAAAGGTGTGTAAATCCTTTAGCTTCTGTTATCACTGGATTAGGCAAAATAACGTGTCCAGAGGAGGAGAGGAAAGTCGCAACGCCTGGCAGCCTAACAGCCCTGCTAACCAGGATTTGCTGGAATTCACAGGCGCTGGGGAGGAGGGCGGGACGTGGAAGGAGAACCCTGCGACAGTTGTATTTGACTCTTTGAGGGTCACCTGTGCACGTCACATGTGACCTGCTGCAGATGACACCTGAGAAGCCAGGTGTTCTCATTCCCCAAGTTGGCCAGGTTCTTCCCAACACACTCAATACTAGGAAGGATCGTACTTGGGTGCAAGTGGGTTTAAAGGTTCATTCTCCTTTCTTCTCTGTACATAGACACTTGTTTTCTGGCCACCAAGCGACTGCTCACCCATGCTTTGGTAGTAACATTTATTGCTTAAAACAAATTCTGTAACAAACAGGCCACAGAATCCATAGCTCAACTCAGTGACATTGGTGTCTCCTTCATGGAACAGCAGGAGACAGTAGAAAGGGGACAATCTGTGCCATGTGATCACTCAGGGACCCAGGCCATGTGGGTCTTCTCCGTCCTTAACATGCTGCTTCCAAGATCACCTTGGGGCATCCACGGTTCCAGGTGGCTGAAAGGCGCAGAGAGTGTGGGAAAGAGTGTTTCATGGGCCCGGTCTGGCCACTTCAGTTCACGTCCTACTGGCTGGGGCCCAGGAACGCAGCGAATTTGCACCTGATTGCAAAGGAGGCTGGGAAATGCAGGCTGGCTCTCTCCCAGGAAGGAGCGGGGGAATGGATTTCGGAAATCACTCTTGTAAGGAATCCGCCACCATGGCGTCCGGGCTCTGTGGGTCTGTCTGTACTTTATGTCACGTGGCCTCGGCTCCTCCTACCAAGGCATGGCCACGTGACCCAAACATGGCCATCCGGACTTTGTCTCCCACGACTTTTGAAGTTGAGTGGCATTTTCCAGGACAGATTAAAAAAACAAAAAGGATTTAAGCAGATTAATCCCAGTGGCAGCTGATGAGACCCTCCAGCTCTTCCCGAGAGAGACAGGTCCCTGGGAGCTGCCTTCTTCTCCCAAGGCCCCCGGCCAGCCTTCCCGTGGGTGGTGGGGGTCTCTCCTACAGCTCCGGGGGATGGTCTTTCTGTTTTAATTAGACAAAGATGTTGCTACAAGTGACAAAGAACGGTCACTGGTGTGGGTAACCGAGCTCTGAGGACGCTAGACTGACCCCGCTTGGCTGTGTGTCCTGCCGACAGAAAACGGGCTGGGAGTTCTGGCCACAGCTCTGCCTGCCGCTCTCCAACGCTCCCTGGCTCTCCTTTTGTCTATTTTGTGAGAATCAGTAATAAAAAGAGAGAGATGGTGTGGCTGGATAGATGGGACCTAGAATTACAGAAGTCTTCAAGTGACTTGGAAAGGAGTTTGTAGGTCGCTGAATTCTACTCTCAGCAATAAACAGAACCCTTGGTTTTAAACGTGGATCTTGCATGATCAGCCTTCATGAGAGTCCTTCAAGTTGCTCAGGGTTTATTTGGCTATAGGATGACCCAGTTTACATCTAATTTTGTGAAACAATGAAAGATATTAAAGCATTTGAAAAAGGACAAATGTTGCACAAATGAAAGATATTTTACTTTGAAGTAAAACCAGTAGGAAACAAATACATGGTTCAATCAGAACCTGAACTAATAAAACAAAACAAAACCAAAAAACTTCATCCTTGAAGTGGGAGGGCAGCCCCAGGGCACATTGCCACCAAATCAAGGTGGGTACTGGGTGTGTGGAGGCATCTCCAGGGGGTTGCCTGCCGGTGGCAGGGGAACCAAATTTGTCCCCAGATGTTTGTGTGACCTGCACAGCGTTTGAATTTTTAAAATTGTTTGATTTTGTAAACCAAGAAGTTTCAAATACATGTTTTTGACTTTCTGCTTTTCTTGAACAATCCAAGGTTCTGCTACTGTGCACCTCATTGCCTCACGCTGGCTCTCGGCAGGAGCTGGGGGGCGGCACCCTGTAGACCTGCCCTTCTCCCCCAAACAGCTCATTCGCTCATTTATGTCACCAGATCAGCCCCCGAGGCACCCACCGGCCTTTGCAATCCCTAGTGGGGACTTTTGTGGGGGACGTGAGAAAACGATGTGTGTGTCTGTGTCCCGCTGTGTTCATGGAGATGCCACCCGACCCCTCCCCCGCCCCCTCTCTCTTTCACTGGGTGTCCTCCTAACAGGCTCACTAACCTCATGTCCAGACTGCATCGTCACCCTCAGCTTCTGTCCCCACCGTCCCACCCGCCAGGTTCTTACTCTGGACCTCCTGGGTCCCACCCCTGGAGCCGCAGGGGGGGTGCCGGCAGTGCTCTGCGTGGCTGGGCAGGGTGCCACATAGCCGGGGTGTCATTAGGACCTAGAACCTCATTATTTTTAGTGACTTTTGGTAGCTTCCCAGCCTCCTCCCTGTTCCCACCCACGAGTGAAGTTTCGCGGGCTCTGGGGCAGTTGGTGTCCGACGCTGTAAGCCTTGCACGGCTCGGCCAGCGATGATGAAGATGGTGAGATACGTGGCCCCCCAGGACAGGCACCCAGGAGGGAGGCCGGTTCTTCATGCTGCTCCAGGGAGGCGTGATTAGAAGCAGGGGATGAAAGGGAAGAAACTTGAGGCTGAACGTCAGGATGGTTTTCCCAAGAGTGCAATTAGCCTCTGAAAACACGCTTCTCGGCAGCACGGACGTCAAGCTCGGCTTGGACGGGCGTCTGGGAGAAGGAAAGGGACACCGGCCCCACGCGGACACCTGAGTGGGGGCGGCTCCTGGGTCTTTTTGCCTTCCTTGGGCATCCCTCTCTGTCCCTGCACTCAGTGCCTTCCCTCCGGGGCACCTGCTGCCCCCCGACAGGGGACAGGGGATCACAGATCCCTGGTTGTCCTGCCCAGGGCTCAAGCTGGCCGCTGATCTGTGGTTACTTATTTTTACTTCTTGTCACTCTTGAGGGGGGCACGGTGAGGATTTGGGGGAGCACGGACGCCTTACGTGGACTCGTAAGCACCTGGTCCGGAGCACCCAGGGTCCGGAAGTCTCCTTCCTCCTGCGACTGTTCTCCTTGGCTTAGGAGCTTCCTGTGCCAGGTCTGCAGGTGTCGTGGACACACCTTCAGAGGCCGAACAAGGAAACGGAGAGTTAATGGCCCTTGGAGCCGTCTCCCGTGGTGTTCTTGTTCTCTCACATGCTGAAGAGGGGCACGTGGGCTCCTCAGGCACAGTGAGCGCTGGTGACCTGTTTTTGTCCTGAGATTCCCTGACTTAAGGAATATCTGTGCCATTGTGACTGGATGGCCCTCCCCGGTCTCCGGCGCCCTCTGAGCACTCGGACTAACCCTGAGGTTTGTGTCCACACCACTAAGTGTTCACCGCAGCCCGTGGTGGCAACCAAAATCCAAACCGCTCAAAGCACAAGGATGGAAAAACCGCCACATAGCGCACGATCACTCCTGGCGTCTACGCATCGCTCGCTCTGGGGGAGGCCGGGGGCTGCATGCCCACCGCGGGTGGCACGCCACGGTGGAGACAGGTCCCTGTCCCCCTTCAGAGGATGGAAGCCCAGCCCTGGCCAACCGAACCCAGATCCCCTGAGCTCAGCGGCTCCCAAATTCCTGACCCACAGAAACAAGCAAAAAGTGTGTGTTGTTTTAAGCTGCTCGGTTTGGGGGGTGATTTGTTACTCTGTGGTAGAAACCAGTAGAAGATCTCTGCTTTCTGGGATGCCACCTTAGCAACTCCTCCACACCTGTGTGCACCACCTTTCTCTGCTCTTTTGGGGTCCTGCGCCCCTAAAATGGGGATAATCACATCTGTAAGGTGGTGGTGAGAAAGAGCTTAAGGATAATACTCTGAAAGCTCTTAGCACAGCGCCCAGCACAAGCAAGTAACTGAACTTGGGGTTGTTTTCACGCCGTGGGGACCTCCACACCGTCAGGCAACACCGTGGTGCCCGTCGGACAGTGCTGCCCAGCTCAAGCCCCGAGGCCACCCCAGCCGCTGGAGGGGGGCTGCTCTGCACCCCTCAGCTGCACACCTGGGGTGCCACCTCCCACTGCCACCAGACTCCAGTGCTCAGACACAGATCCCCACGGCCACCTCCGGGAAGGGCTCCTGGAGGAATGTAATCGTTGAGTATAATATTTATCCAGTACTTTTTCAGTTAACGTAATAAAAATCCAAGCCGTCCCCATCCCTACGTCCCAACATTTGCTATCCTGTGGGAATGTGATGCTTAAAATTAAGATTCTCTTCTTTCAGGGCGTGTGTGGAGGGTGCTTGGATCCATCACGGGGAGGGTCTGTGCCGTGCTTCCCGCTCCATTCCCAGGTGAGAATCTGGGCCGGGGCTGTTGCCTGCTGCCCGGCGAAAGTAGGACAGCGTTTGCCGCTGCGGTGACGCACCCTGGAGCGCCAGCCTGATCTGGGCACGATCGGGCTTGATCTCAGGGCTATGTTCGGAGACTGCCAGGGCACGAGTGCGATTCGTGTTCATGTTAGAGATAAGAAAAAGAAGATACAGAGGGCCTAAGTGACTCTCCTAGTCTCAGGCCAGTGACTGCAGATCTGGGTTTGAACTCAGAGGTTCTGACTTCAATCTGGGGCCTTTTTTGCCACCTGTGCCAGTAGTTCCCTGGAATGTCACTGACTGTCACATAAGCCATAATTTGGACAAATGCCCACACCGCGTTTGCTGTGGGATGCCATGATTCTGATTGAAAATTGAGACATTCAATACAAACTGAGAACGCTGGCCAGAGCCGTGAGGCCAGTGAAGGATATTCGTGGCAAAAGTGGGGTCTGGGGTTTGAGATCTGCCCTGTGGCTCACGTGCCGGGACTCGAATTGTCCCGGTTTGCAGACGCGTCAGGGAGCCCTGTGACCAGGCTGCTCTGGCAGATTCAACCCCTGAAGGCCAAGTTCGTGATAATTCTGCTGTCGCTAGACGCCGTGCCGGGAGAGAGCGGCAGCCTGTGGGAGCCGTGTGCCGTGTGCAGAGCGAGGGAGGCGACCTGGATGACGAGTCGAGTTCTTCCCCTCCCGCCTCGCGTCCACGGCAACCACGTTCAGCATGAGGGAGCCGGGAGGTTGCATTTTAGCTGAGATTGGCTCATATTTGTGACTCTGCTGCTGGTGACCTGCAGACACGGTTGCCAGGCCCTCAGCACCTCCCTCCTCCCGGGAGCCGGGGCCGAATCACGCGCTGACCTGGGCCAGTCCCGGCCGCAGCCCGGGGCGGACGGAGTTAGTTAAGTCGGTTGTGGGAATTCAGCCCCTGTCACCAGCGATTGGCTTGAACGGCACGTGACATAATTGTGGCCGGGGAGAAGTCTGGGGGGTGAGGGGCTCTCCCGGGAGAGGACAGCCCTGCTCTCGAGGGACAGAGGCTGGACGTCCTCCCTCAGGCCTCTGGATGCTGCTGGTGGAGGTGGTGACACTTGGAGGTGCTGCAGCCACCTCACAACCTTCAGGGGACAAACCCGAGGTCAGGCTGCTAAGGATGCAGAGAGAAGATGGGAAGAACCTGGCTGCCCAGGTGGTCACGGACCCCTCAGGTCACCACCCTGAGTCTGCCTGCGCCCAGACTTGTTACAGTGTGAGCTAATGAGCTGCCCCCGCTCTTGCCTTTCCGAGAGGGGTGTTCCTTCTCTGGGAGCAGCTTCCCATCGCGTGTGGCAGGGAGGACGTTGTACTTCATGGCTCAGAGCACAGACCTTGGAGTTAGACCTGAGTTCAGGTCCTTGCTCTGACGCCTCCTTGCTGTGTGACCTTGGGCATGTTGCTCAGTGTCTCTGACCTTCCGTTTCGTCATCTGTTTCCACACGTGGGAGGGCACGGGTCGGGCCACAGGAGGAACTGTATGTAAAGCACTTAGAACTGGCGAGTGCTCAGTAGCTGTTAGCTATTTCCCGAGGTTGGCTATTGGTCTGAAGGATTTCACACCCAGTCATTCCTCAAAGCTCTGTGGCCGCGAGTTCGTCAAACACCTGTTGATTGTGGCAGTGAAGAAATAGTCACAGGAAGGACCTTCTGTGCATAACGGTTTCCCTGGCGACACAGTTGACAGCGCTGTGCTCTCCGTGGATCTGGAATCCTTTGAAACTCTCTTTAAAATTGAAACAAGACATTATTTTTAATTACAGTTGACGCATCACCCAACAGGAACACACGTGTGTGTCTCTGTCAATGACAGACCCCGGGTACAACGAGGTCCCAGAAGATTATAGTGGAGCTGAAAAATTCCAGTCACCTGGTGGCATTGCAGGTGTTGTAATGTTGTGAAGCACTTTATTTTCTTTTTTTATTAATTGAGAGCGTCCTAAATGTACAGCGTTTTTGAAGTCCACGGTGGCGCACGGTAACGTCCTAGCCTTCGCATTCACTCTCCGCTCACTGACTCTCCCAGAGCAGCTCCCAGGCCTGCAAGCTCCATTAGTGTAAGCGTCCTTTATGGCTGCACCGTTTTTTATCTTTTATTCGGTATTTTTACTGTGCCTTTCTCTGTTTAGATATGTTTGGACACACAAACACTCACCGTTGCGTTACAGTTGCCCACGGTGTTTCTGAGATTTCTGAACGTCTCAGGCCCAGCAATAACTGCAGGGAGGGCCCGGGAGGGCCGGGCCGCAGCAGCAGGTCTCCCCTCCCCATGTCTGTCTGCAAACACAGATGCTTATCTGAGCCTGCTGCCTGCGCCGGTTCTGCCTGAAAGTCTGGGCAAGGCCTGTTGGAACCACCACACCCAGCTGGCAGTGGCCCTGGAGGCTGGGCGGAAAGACAGCATCAGCCTGGCCCTGCTGAGGGGCAGGGGGGTGGGGTGGGGGGGGGACGGCCCCACTGCTGGGGAGACCAGGGACCTGGGTCTGGGGATGCGTCTGGCCAGGAGCCCCCGCCTGCTCTGCTCAGAGTCCACCCTGAATGGGGCTGGGCCCAGTTTTCTCCTCCAGCCACAGCTGGAGGATGAGGAGCAGACAGACTGTGGAAGAAGACGGCCCCTGGCACTGTGTGTGCAGATGGGAGGGGCTGGGTGTGGAGGACACCCCGTTGGCACCAACTGTCACCACCTGTCAAGCTTCTCACAGGCACCTGCTGCATGCAGGAAGCTCCGTCCGCTCGTGGCCGTGGGGTCTCATGCAGCCCCTCAAACAGCCCCAGGAGCTGGGGACTATTTTTATGCCCATTGCACCGATGGGAAAACTGGGACTCAGAGCAATGAATCCAGCGTCCCAAGACCAAGTGACTCGTAAGTGGTGGAGCCACAGGACGACCTGGTCTCTCCCCAGTGCTCCTGCCCAGGGAACAGGGTGATCCTGGATTTTCTCTGGAGGAACAAGCAGGCCAGAGTGTAGAGGGACTTGGGAGAAAGGGACAGACAGGAGGTGGAGGGTTGGATGGTGCTATCAGCACCCACGTCTCCGTGGTGGGGATGCTCGAGCGCTGGCTGAGAGGGTGCAGCGTTCCTGGAGCTGCTGCAGCAAATGCCCACGCCCTGGGCAGCCTGAAACACTGGGAATGTTTTCTTGCCCTGTTCTGGAGCCAGAAGCCCATAGCCAAGGTGCCCACGGGATGGTGCTCCCTGCAAACTCCTGGGGGAGGACTCCCTGCCTCCTCCAGCTCCAGGGCTGCAGGCGGCCCCAGGCTGCGGCAGCATCGCTGCCACCTCTGTCTCTGTCCTCATGTGGCTCCTCCTGAGACCTTTTGCATCCAGCCCGGTCCCTCCTTTCTCTTATAAAGACTCTCACCAGGGGGTTCAGGGCTGCCCTACCTCAGGTGCGCTCACCTAGAGATCCCAAACTGATCGCGTCTGCAGAGACTGGTTCCAAACCAGCTGGGGTTTGCAGGTTTTGGGGCGACGTGAATTTAGGGTGGGGGTCAGGACACGATTCGACCCATGGCGAGAGGGATGACTTTCCATGGCCGAGTGGTGCGGAGGAAACGTGACTTCGGCAGATGTCCAGCCCAGCCACGCGGCTTCTCTCCCAGCGAGATCTGTGACGCCCCGGACCCCTCTGCTGTGTGACCCGCGAGTCTCATTCGTGTGAAGTCCAGGGTGGGGGGTGATGAAATGCTCCTCTGTTTATTTCTGTTAAAATAGTCTTTGAATTATCTCGGCGCGCGACATCGCAGCGATGCTCCTCTGGAGTTTGTTCAGATGAAAAAGCCACATCACCGAAACTTTTATCAGCAGGACAGACAGGAGCGGAAACCAAGCAGGGACACCCCCCGCCCTGAGCTTCCTAGAAAATATTATTGTTCTCTGTGCGCAGCTGAAGACCGCTGGGGTTGGCGGCAAGATTCGAGGGGAGGGAGGGGTTTCGAAGTTTGGGGATTGGGGCTGACGTTTTATTTTTCCCCAGAAGACCTGCGTGTGATCTGCTCACCAGGTAACATCCAAAGAAATTGTGGATCTAATTAATATTCTTGGGGGTGGTTCACGGTCCACCCCAAGGGTATCTGAGAAGAAAGTTGACCCACCTGCCCGCTTTTAGTGTATTTAAGAGGAAGAGTCAGTTTTTGCAGGGCCTGGGCGGGGTTTCTCCTTCCTGATGACCTTTGGCTCTTCGGGTCACTACGTATTTCCTGGATGCACCTGAGTCCCGGCCACAGCCTGGCTGCACCGATGGCCTCTGCAGACAGGGTGGCCGGGTGGGTGATGTCAGTGAGGGATGAGCCGGACGCACGCCAGGAGGACCCAGGTAGGTGGGGACTCGAGAGACAGAGCCGTGGTCCCTCCTGGTTCTGTGCAGCTCACACAGCCTCTAACTCTTCCCTGAGCCGGAGGAGTGGCAGGTCTGTGGCTGGCAGGTAACAGATGGAGAATCCAGAGGACAGTGGGCACCTGGCTGCCGGCCGGTTCAGCCCAGGACACCGGCAGGTGTCCCCTCTCAGCCTGCCCCTTCCCTACTGAGCACATCTCAGGTCCTGGAACGTGACCCTGCAGTCCTCCTGGGCCGTCTGTCCCTCCCACCACCGGCATCCTTGGTGGTGCAGTGAGTCAGATGCACAGGAGAAATGTCCCCTCCTCCTGTCACTCAGCGTGTGCTGGGGTCCCGCCTGTGCCCGGGGCTTGCTCGAACCATAGAGTTGCCTGATAAAATACAGGACATCCAGGTAAGTATGAAATCCAGGTAAACAGTTAAAAAACCTTTAGCATAAGTGTGTCCAAAATATTATACGGGAAGTGCGTATCCTAAAATATTATTTGTTGTTTGTCTGAAATTCGTATTTAACAGGAAGCTCTGTATTTCTGTTTACCATCCATGACAAGCCTGCCCGGCCACGAGGGCCTGAGCTGGGGAGGGCTTTGGAGCTGACTGTCTGGGCTCAAATTCCAGCTGGGCCACTTACTGCTGTGTGGCCCTGGGCTAGTTACCCAACCTCTCTGTGACTCGATTTCTACATAGTAATGGCATCCGCCCAACAGAGGTGTTGAGAGATTGCAGTGATTATGGAAGCAGGAGAGAAGGTGCTCGGGCAGGCAGCCTGGGCCCTACCTTAGTCATTATTACCGAGTCCTGCTCCACCAGGGACATCTGGGCAATGTCACCTTCCCGCTATCGTGAATATCCGCAGCTGTGAACGCTCCTGCACCTGCATTTGTTTGCCCGTGGAAGGGCTCTGAGCAGAGGGTGGGTGATGTTTTCTGATCTCTGTTCTAGCAGGAGCCCTGGAGGAAGATGGTGAGTTTGTTCAGGGACTTGAAAAGTTCAAGAGGCCTCTTAGACAACTCAGTGAGGATACTGAGGCGACAGGTGCACAGGTGAGCCTGAACAGAGAGACTCGGAATCATTGGCGTATAGACAGAATCCACCTGGGACACGAGCATAGAGGAAGGAAATCCCACAGGCTAAGTCGAGTTCCCACGGAAGACGACAGGGCTGTTCTCTGTCCCTCTCCTCGCGGTTGCAGACTCCAGTTTCTAACTGTCTCAGAGCGTGCGCTCTGTAGCACGACTGCCTGGGTTCAGATCTCGGCTTGGCGATTCCAAAGCTGTGTGGCCTTGGACAAGTAACTCACCCTCTCTGTGCCTCTGTGCTCATATGCAAAATGGGAACAATAATGGCACCTGCCTCATGGGACTGCTTTGAGGATTCAGTGAGCACACATATGTAAGGTGCTTTGAGCCATATCTGATGCACAGTACCATATAAAGGTGTCTATCATGAGTATTCTTCAATGGGACTGAGCTCTGTGAGTGCAGAGACCTGGTCTCATTTTTCTCAACACGGCTCCCTCACTGCCCAGCGCAGTCTCTGGCACACACACAGCCCAGAGGTGCTGCCTAAACAGCTTCTGAAGGACAGAGGGACGGCTGCCCCTCCTCCTGGGAGTGACCTGGGCGTGGAAGGCTGGCTCGAGTCCACAGAGGGAAGCCGGGCCCCAGGGACAGTGTGCTCAGGGGACAGTGAAGAGGGGTGGGCCCGGGCAACACAGCGCCTGGGCAAGGTTCCTAAACATCCAAGTATGGACACAGGACTTTACCTCGAGAGAAACAGGGAGGTGGAAGTATGTTCTGGCCGGGACAGAGCGTCTTGGAGGTCTAGAAAGGCTGAGGCCAGTTCAAACTGGGGAACTCCTAGCAGATTCAACAACAAACAAATGCCAAAACAGGGTTTGGAGAAACTGGGGTGTATTAAGATGTTCAGCCCTGGGTGTGGCTCTCTTGTAAACCTCACAGAGAAGGGAAAGGCAGACACGGTGAGTGACCGGTTCGCAGTTGTGAAATCACTTTAGATTCCAAATCGGAGTTTCTTATCTGAACCAGAAAACACAGAAAATGACTTAACCAGGCAGCCCCAGAGCTGGCCTCAAGGGGCACGTGTGGACTGTGGCAAGCTGAGAGGGGACACAGTATTGCTCCAGGAGGAGGAGCAGAGGCTGAGCATGGAGGGGGATGTCCCGTGGTCCAGTCTGGCTGGTCTCAGCCGTGGGATGCTGGGCTGTCACCCTGCAGGGGCACTGAGTGCCAGGATATGGAGCTGGGGCTTTATTCCCGCAGCAGCACTAGGGAGCCACAGAAGGTATTTCCGTAAGAGGAGGCAGCAGCATACAGAGTAGTGTAACAGTGAGATCTAAGACAGACATCCCCAAACTTTCTCAGTCCACCAGGACCTTAGCATCTTAGTAATATTTCCACGGTGCCCTAGGCCATAAGAAATACCCAACAGTTTCATTGACGGAGCAGTCAGGTCTAAATAATTTAACAAAAGTAATTTGCGTGGTGTCTGACAGATGCTGTTTTTCCTCGAAAAATTAAAACATTTGCTCAGTGTTATTATAAGTCTGCTATGTGCCCCACAGTACCTCGGGAACACACTTTGGGAACTGTGGATCTAAGAGGTTATCGCGGCTGTGCACGCACTCACTGTGTGTTCCGCACTAAGTCAGAGTCACCGCGCTGCTGTCAGTGTCCTCATTTCTACAGCAGGTGGATACGAGTCCCTATCTCATTGGGGTCTCACATGGAATAAACGAAATGACACATACCTGCTTCACACTATGAATTCTTGTTCAGTGCACAACCTGCTCAAGGGGATGGGGTGGGAGTTCCATTAGGAGGCTCTGGGCTGGACGGCGGTCAGTGGGGATTTGGACTAATCAAGGAGCTCTGCAAAATCCTTCCAAACTCAAAGAGCAAGGAGAGTGTAAGGGGAATTAAATGATCAGTGAGGTTTTCATTGTTTTTTTTTTTTTCTTTTTTTAACCAAAGTCTTGCTCACTCGCGCCACCTGCAGGCCGATGGGGAAGCTACATGCTGAGGCCAAGTTGGAGCCATTTCTGCCCAACGGACCTCAGTGGTTCTGTCCTGGTTGAATATTATAATTATCAGGGAACATTTAAAAAATATAAATATCTGAATTCCACCCAAAACCAAAAGAATAAAAAGTAAAATCTGGGGATGTGGCCTGGGTATCCGTGTTTTTTCTGTTTTTTAAAGAAACCTCGACGGTAACCACATGGGCAGCCTGAGGGGACCAGGGCTGACTAGTGTCCCGTTAGGGCAGAGGTCAACCTAGTCACCCCCCTGTCGGAGCACACTTCATCTTCCAACCTGCCTCGGCAGCCCTGGCGTGGGCGAGCCTCTGTGCGCCCGCCCCGGGGATTCCTCTCATCAGAGCCGGAGAACAGGCGTGGCTGGTGGGGTGAGCACACTCTGGACTTTAATCCGTGTGCCAAATTGCCCTGAAGTGGCTCTGCTAATTTACACTCCCACCAATAAGAATGTTTCCCTAACACCTTTCCTCATACTTGATAATATCAAACTTTAATAATTCTGCCAATCTGATGAGCTTAAAATTTTTTTTTTTTTTTTATATGGCACCAGTTAAAAAAGGATGATGTAGACTTTACGCGCCAGTCTGGCGAGATCTCCGAGATAAGTCGTTGAGTGCGAGAGGCAGGTTGCGGGATGTATAAAGACACGGTCGGCAAAGGGACCGGAAGGGAGCTGCGGAGGACGGGGCGGTGCGACTCCAGCCGCGACCCCAACCCCAGACGGCGCAGTGCGCACCGCACACGTCCGTGCGCCGCAGGGAAGAGGGGAGGGCTCTTTGGGGGGCGGGGAGCAGAGCAGACTAAATTGGGGGGGGAGGACTGCTGTCAACGCGATGTTGTCCTTGCCTAGAAAGCTTTCACTTTTTACCAGGAAAATGGGTTTAATGATATCATTAGAGGTTAAAATGTAAACAAGCTTAAGGGAAAATTCCACGTGTGTGCGTGTGTGTGTCGGTATAAAAAGAGAAAGAGAGAGAGGACACAGAGAGAGCAAGAGAGAAACGGTCAACGTAACACGGTGTTTCTGTTTGGGTGTCTGAACGGAGCCTACCCAGGAATTCTCTGTGCCATCCTTGGAACTTTTCTATCATTCTGAAAGTAGGTCAGAAGAAAACATTACCAAAAGGAAAAAAAAAAAAAAAACCCTTAAAACGATAAAGCAGATCCAGTTGCCAACGGCCTGTGGTCCGGGAGCCCCGGGAAGCGGAGCCTTTGAGGCCCGAGGGCAGCCGGGCGGACCGGGCCCCGGGGCCGGCAGAGGGCCGGGCCGGCCGCGCGAATCTGCACCGCGGTCACGCCTGCGTGCGTCCTCCGTCCCTGTCCCGCCGCCCACAGAGGACAGAGAGCAAGTCCCTCTTCAAAGCCCGTCCTGCATAAGTCAAAACGCCTCCTGGGACCGAGGTTCAAAGCGATTTTGGAGAAGATCTGTTTGGTGCCACTGCTCGGCCCGGGGATTTGAGCGGATTACAGAGCCCTGTGTCACAGGCAGCGGGTGACTCTGGGCCTCAGGTGCGCAAAGGCCTTTGATAAACGTGGGCGCTTCTGAGGCCCAGACAAATTGGGGACAAACCAGCTGTGCTGCCCGGGAGGGGGCC
>CM052452.1:1362521-1373501 GCA_028533085.1 Varecia variegata
AAGACCAAGAGAAAGGAGCAAGAAGCATAAACACTCCACCCCAGGGGGCAGGGGGGTGGGGAGGAACTATTTGTGGGACAATATCCAGTGGATCACAGGGGGCCCTTGGGGGCTCATTAAACCCATGCCCTAACCCATCCTTCCCAAAAGGCTGCACTGCCTGGCATTGTGGTTTAGAAATGTTTGCTAAGTTGGCTTCATACATTCTTCAACACTGTGTTCTTCGCTTATATACTTGCTTCTCCTTTTTGACGTCAATAAGAAAAAAAATATATATATATGTATATGTATATGTATTAGGCTGGGGGGTGTGTGTGTGTGTGTGTGTGTGTGAAGGTTCTTGCTTTACACACCTGATATGGAATTGGGTTCAGGTCCAGTTGATGATCAAGTCTCCAAAGGTAGCTTGGTTCACACCTTTTTTTTTTTTTTTCAACTAGGATTTTTTTTTTATTGTGGTAAAATATGCATTCTCAAAATTTACCATCTTAACTGTCCATTTTTAAGTGCAGCATTTAGTGGCATGAAGTATATTCACACTGTTGTGCAACCATCACCTCTATCCACCTGCAGAACTTTTTAGTTTTCTCAAACTCAAACTCTGTCCCCAATAACCCCTAACTCCCCTGCCCACCCCCAGGCCAGGCACCCACTGTTCTACCTTCTGTCTCTATGAATTTGAGTGTTCTAGGGACCTCATGTAAGTGGTATCCTGCAGGGTTTGTCCTCGTGTCTGACTTACTTCATGTGCCGTAAGGTCCTCCACACTCATCTATGTTGTAGCCAGTGCCAGAGGGCTTTGTTTTTAAGGCTTAATGATACCCCGAGCAATAATACGTTTTGTTTATCTGTTCATCTGTCAGTGGAAGCTGGGTCATTTTCATCTTTCAGCTCCTGTGAAATAATGCCGCTATGAACACAGGTGTACAAATACCTGTTTGAGTCCCCACTTTCAATTCTTTTGAGTCTATACCCAGAAGTGGAATTGCTGGATCTACGGTGATTCTATATTTAATCTTTTGAGGAACTGCCATAGTGTTTTCCACAGCGGCTGTGACATTTTGCATTCCCACCACCAAGGCACAGGGTTGCTGTACAGTTTCTCCTCATCCTCGCCAGCACTTGTTGTTTTCTGCTCTTTTTGTTTCTAAATAGCTATCCTCATGGGTGTGAGTATGACACTTTTGCAGATCATCCTTCTATTTTTCCTCCTCCTTTATTTAGGAATTCGGATCTAAAATTTCAATAAATCTCCGTGAAAGAGAGAGTTGTTTCTATAACAACATTATAGAAAAATCACGAGAAATTAGCAAGCACCCATGATCGATCTCCGAGCTACAACTTTTCTTCCTTCCTCCCTGCCAGCAGTCTTCGCCCTGTGGATTCATATAAAACACATTTCTTTATCCTGAATGATTTCCCTCCAGATTTATTATTTATTATTCATAACTGCCAACTTTTAGCATAGAGAAAACACAGAACCTTTGCTTTCTATTATGGAACACACAGTTCCTCAAGAAGACTTTGCTCTTTTGCTCACTGGGTGAGATACTTGTGTGACCGATTGGAGGGAGGAGAAATAGCGCCCAGGAAACCTCGTGTCCTGCAAAGTAAAGACACAAAACAAAACAACCCGCTCCCAGGACCTGTTCTAACCGAACCAAGACCCTTTAGTGCAGATTTTTTTAAAGGCGGGAATCAAAGCTGCTTGCGTGGCAGCCGGGGGAGCTGCCCTGCTCAGGGAGTGTCCTGTTGGCCTCGTCTGATCCCTCGGATCGGTGGCCCTGGAGGAGCAGGTTCGGGGGGTCCTGAGTCTGAGTAGCCCCCCATTCCCCGGCGCCCTGGGAGTCCCCGCTGGAGTGAGCTGCTAGACAAAGACATTGCCGACGTCACGACCCACGCCAGGCTCTCCGGGCCTGGGAAAGAAACGAGCCACTAATTGGCCTCCGTGGCGCGCGAGCGGGGTCCCCCTGACGTGAGTCTGCCACACGGTGCCACCGGCTCGGCCCTGCGCGCTCACGACGCGCCGTTAACTCCTGTCTCCTAAGGGGCTCTAATAAGCAGAGGCGACACGTGCTGAATAACGCGGCCGCTCTCTGCCTCCGCTTTCATCGTCCTCGTTTCAGACGGAGAGCGGGGCCCCGCGGAGCGCTGCGGGTCTGGGCGGTCCCGCTCACAGCGCGGGTCGCTGCACACAGGAGCAGAGCCACCACTTCAAGGCACAGGGCCCCTCCGCTTTCCATCATGCGGGTCTCCCGGGGAGAATTTCCATGCAGTTTCTCTCTCTTTGCCTGCAAAGAATTTCTTAGAATTAATGTCTGCGCTTGGTCTCACCTCCGCTGATGAATTGGGACTGTGGCTTAAACTGTTCATAGAGGATATGCCGGGAATAGCGGATAATTTTATAAATAAGGATGGATCTGGGGGCGTGTGCTCAGGGTGTGTGTTCTGAGTCCGGTGCTTGGTTTTAGGGCTCGATCACCCAGGTCTCAGGCGGGAGGAGGTGACAGCCACAGGAGGGCCCTTATCCCTGGGGGGGACATGCCCAAGAGCCCCAGCGGATGCCTGAATCCCAGGATGGTACCGAACCTGTGTCTCCTAGGCACGAATTTCTTTTTCCTTCTTCACAATTTCACAGATGGCAGATTCATTCTTACCATAGATCTCAGCAACCGCAGCATACGATTTTTTTCCCTCATTAAGTTGAGAACATTCACCTGTTTGCTTTAAAAAAGCAATTTACCGCTTCTCTTTGGCGTATCCAAATTGCCGGCATCACTCCTCTGCGCCGTGGGGCCGTTATGAAGTCAAACAAGGGTTCCTTGAACTCAGGCGACACCACGACAGTCCGTCTGAGAACCCAGATGGCTGCTAAGTGACTCACGGGTGGGCGGTGTAGACAGTGAGGATGTGCAGGACGAAGGCAGATTCACATCCCCGCAGCACGGAGTGGGACGGTGCGAGATTTCACCAGGCCACTCAGAATGGTGCACACTGTAAAACTGAAGAATTGTTTATTTCCAGAATTTTCTGTTTCATATTTTCGGACTGTGGCTGCCCATGGGTAAATGAAATCGTGGATAAGGGGGGACTACAGCGTCATCTCAGCAATGCTGACACGCTTGAGGCAGAAGAGGGACCCCTCCCCACGTGGGGACCCGAACAGTCCAGCCGCGAGCTGACCCTCCCTTTCTGGCCCGGGCAGAGGGAGTCTCGCTTCTTCTCTTCGTTTCCCGTTGACTCAGAAGGTCGACTCTGAGCATCTTCCACACCCAAAATCAGCATTTCCACACTTCTGAAGCACCAGGCACTTCTGTTTTTGCAACTAAAAATATCTGGGAATTCTGGAAGATATGATTGATTTGCAGTTATCATCTGATTGAGCCGAGAATCATTAGCACAAGCCCTGCTCGTATTCAACACGACGTGCAATTAATTAATCCGCCGACGATGTACCTGGTGCCTGCGTGGTGCAAAGCTGCTGAGTCAGGTGCTGACCCGGCTCTCACCGCGGCAGGGAGGGGGACCGTCCCAGGGGCCTCCTGGGCTGCAGACGGTGGGAGGAACTCGACCACCACGTCACCTCTAAATGACTCTAATGCGAAGAAGATTGCCATAAACGCTACAAAAGAGGTACGAACCAGGAGTTTCAGTTATTCCCACCGGAGGGATGATAAGTGGGTTCTTCCAGATTTCCTTCCAAAATGCCATCCAAAGGGGTAAAAGTAGGAAAACAAGTGATTGTAAATGAATTCTTTTCCTAAGCATTTTCTCTGTTTCTTTTAACAGGAACTGCTTCACAAAGTAGCCTTACAGGGACAAGAGTTACAATGTATACATTTACATGTAAGTAATATACTAATATATAAACACAGTTGCAGAGGGCGACGAAGTGGAAACTGTAGGGGGGGAGTGACTTAGAAATCGAGGGCTGGACCTCAGAAATATTTTGGGGAAAAATTAATTCATCTTTACTGTATAGAAGTTTAAGGTCATGTTAAAGTAGATTAATAGGAAATGTTTTTTTGTGAATTAAATATCTTGTACTCTATAATTTAGTTGGAAATCTTGTATGCTATAATCTGCTAGTTAATCTACTAAGAAAAGGATATAAAACCACACAGCTAAAAGGAAACATATTGGTTTCGGTGAATTCTGCTAAAGCCAGATTATGCTAAGATTAAATCTCAAAGGTTAATAAAATGATATTGAGTCTATCTTTCTTCATCTGTGTGGCCTCTTTTGGTTGTTCATTTGTTTATTGTTGTTATAGTAATACATCTACTGTCATGGTAAAACCCAGATGGTTCATTGTGTTTCAAAGCATTTTGTTAGAGTCCTTTGCTGTTTTTGCCTTGAAAATAAAGTTATTTTCAAGGAAGAATGCCTTAGCTGTGTCCCTAATTCTAACCATATCAACATACTTTTTAGCTTGGTTGGTTTTAATAGTGTTAGATCAACACAGTCCCAGCTCATAGGTTAATGATCACAAGGTTGGTGAAAAAAATTGATCTCTAATGAAAAATATGTTATCACATTTAATGGCCAAGTACGGTTTTCTGCAACAATCATTCTACGCAGCATAAACTTCTATAAGATTTCCGATTTCTGTGACCTCGGGTGAAATGAGTGAGGCACTTGCCTGGGGGACAAAAGTTCAAATGAATTCGAAATATCCATGATGCACAAAATACCAAAATTTTGAATCAGGGCCATTGCGGAAGCTGAGCCAAGCTGGAGTCTGAGGCCGAGAGAGACACGTGGGCACCAGCTCATCACAGATATTTTCCAAATCACCTTCACTGCATGTCTCACCTTCAACGGAGAGACTGGTCGTGGTTGACAACCGTCTTGACCACGTGACAATCTTAAATAGTGTCTAATTAACCTAAGAGAAGTAAAATGATAATGAATTCTGTTTTGGTATAAATAAAATATTTATATTTAAAGTAATGCTGTAAGTTTCCATACATCCGCTTTTTAGCTTTACTTTAACGTTCTTGAAAAAAAAAAACCATTAAAAAACACATAAAATTACGTGTCTAGATGCTCATTTTTCCTTTTGCCCCAGGCAAGATCATGGCGTTGAGACTCAAGGTGACAAGCTGGTGCTTCAGTGAAACGATTAAAACAAGTCTGTCAACAGAAGGAGAGAGTTCTTTCTCTCTTAAGTAACTTTTGATAATAAGACCCAGAAAAAGTATGTATTTCTCTTAAATGTTATATTAACTGATATGCAAATATTTACTAACCTTCCTTCTAATCTTGCTGAGGGGTTTGTGTTTTCAAAGGCTACGTTCACCGACAAAAGACCTGCATCACCTGCTTTGTATTCCCTCAAGCAATTAGAAACTTGTGGCCAATGGTTTTAAAATCAGTTTGAATTAAGGCTAAACCAAAGATATCTGTTGCCTTTGATAACCTACGTTCATGTTACCAATGACGATAAAACCCAGCATTTGCTCACCAAGTGCCTGTTCTGAGGATTGCCACAAGAGGGCAGCATCACCAATCCTTTGACCAGGCACCTGTGCTAAGGTGCGTTGGATCCAGGTACACGCATGGAAAGGTTCCTCCTTGTTCAAATTGGAGGGGGACTGAAATATGCTCCTATTACCCTGTTCTTTCAAAGCCTACAACATTAAGCTTGAACCCATCATCACACATATTATTATAGCACTTATTTTCTTGCTTGTGAGCTATGCATTATGGTGGAAATAAATTTAAATCCAAAATGTTAGGGGCATAACCTCATGCCCACCTCTGGTGGGTTGTGTGGTCTATAGCTTGTGAATTTTGTTATGAAAAATAAAATATGAAAAGGATGTGAAACTTGCCCCTTTGCTGTAACATTTGGTGTTCCTGACACCATGCTGGGTGGGCAGTATGATCCACTATTTTTCATGTTTGGCTCTGAGCCTTTTTTGGAGACTTTTTTGGGGGAGATGCGGGAAGGGAACGTGCCCCCTGTGTTGATTTGGGCGTCTTCTCCCCAGAGCTCACGTGCTCACCCTGTGACCTGCTGGCTCGCGGGCGATATTTTGGATGAGCACCAAGCACCCTCTGAGGTCTCCAGCGTGCCGTCCCGAACTGCAGTGGGGATCCGGGATGCACTTCAGATCCTCACCTGGGAGAAAAAGCCGTCCCTCGGATGCTCCCGCTGTTTCTACCGGCAGCGTCATTGCAGAGAGGATGAGATTGTTTGTTTGCACCGGAAGCCAGTGCTCTGTTGCTAAATTCATGAGTGTCCAGAGGTGGTTATGAGGCTGCAGGAGTGGCCTCCTGGTCCTAGACTGTGGCATGTCCTGGCTTCCCTGCTACTGACCACGGCAGAGATGGGGACTCTCCTAGAGGACTGGTTCTGTGGGATTGTCCTGGGAGCTACTTCTGGAGGTCTCGGTTGATGGCCGCTGTGCTTGTAAGCATCCAATTCCCTCTATTAAATTCTCTTTCTACCCAAACAGCCATTGACCTTGACAGTGATAGGTACTGAGCATAGGGCAGGGGTTGGCAAACTGCTTCTGTCCAGAGCCAGATATTAAATAATTGAGGCCTTGTGGGACTTAAAATCTCTGTCCCAACAACTCAACTCTGCTGTTATAGCACAAAAGGCTATAATCAGGTAGCCCAGAGGGTGTCCTCCTAGACAAAGAGTAGTTTTCCACTGAAGCACCATTTTTTTTCTTCACATGGCAATTAGACAGCTAGTATTTGATAAATTAATCCGCATGAAGTGCTTAGAACAGATCTGAACTCATTTTCTGTAATAAAACTGCTGAACACAGAGCTGGCCTCATAGGCACCCAGGAAGAAATGAATGAACAAAAGACAAATGAATAAATGAATGGCCACCATCCCTGACTCCCTGCCCAGAAGTTCATGCTGACTTCTGGGTGACCGGTTAGTTGTTACCAAGACAAATGAAGCCATCTCAAGAGAACTCAGAGGAAGAACACACTGAGGTCATTGGAAACGGTTTGGATTTCGTTACTATTCATACATTGCTGGTTGATGCCTGACGTCTTTTGACCTAAACCGTCGGTGTTTCCTGATTTTTAGTGCCCTAGCAAGTAAGGAAATGCACAACTGAAAAAAAAAGTTTCGAAGTCTATCCACTCTTATTTACTGCATATGTGGCAACTTGACGCTTGAGATTCTGTGCCTACATCAGACTTGCCAATTGTTTTAAAACAGACTTTATTGAGGTAAAATTCACAGGCAATAAGTCTCACCTATTTTAGGTATAATTCCATGAGTTTCGATTAATGTAGTCACTCCAGTAATCATCACAACAGCGAAGATGTGGAAGAACATTCCCGTTACCCCCAAGTTCTGAGTCTATTCTCCCCCCACTTTAGACAACCCCGTTCTTCGTCCTGTCGTTAGAGATTAGATTTACCTTTCTAGAAATTTACATACATGGAATCATGTAGGATGCACCCTTTTCTTGTTCTGACATCTTTTGCTCAGAACTGTATTTTGGGCTTATTCAAGGAGGGTGTGTGTAACTTCTTTCTGTGTTTAAACTGACCTGAAGTAGACAACTTCAGGACAACTTGTCTCCTATTTATGCTGTCACTCGGAGGTATCACTTAAAGGACTGCACGAGGATTTCTTTGCAGACCCGCTACAGACGGCATCGCTTGGCCAAGCTCACGAACCCAGAAGCTACTGTGGTGTGCAGTCTGCATACAGAAGTTCTCGCCTGGCTCCGAATGTCCGTGTCACCAGCTCTATTGTTTCAGAAAGTGTATTCCAGGAGCAACGAATCCTGCAGTTATTCTAACTCTTTCACGTTTTATGGCGGGGCCGAACCAGCCGTAAAACAGATCGACAGATATAGGGAAAACAAAATCCTATATTTCACCGGCTAACGACATTATTTCACTTCACGTCTGCATCGGGGGCTGATGAATTGTCCTGGCATTTCTGAACCTGGACATCCTCCTCAGCTCCGGAGATGAAACACTGCAGAATCGATGACAGGAGGCCCACAGCCCAGCCCATTTAATCTCCCTAAATTACTCCCTATTCATTTTTCTTGATGATGGCTTATTTAATGAGGGCTGTATTTTCCGGTCTCGGGCTGCACAATGACACCTAGAGGCCAAACTGCTCAGAGTCAGTTATAAAAGGGCGAGATGAGTTGATCTGAAACCCCAACTTCCTGTCAGATGGGTTTAGGCTCTGGGCCACAGGCTACTAAATTAACTCACACAACAAACATCTATCCAGCGCCAAGTATGCCCGAGGCACTGGGTTAAATGCTCAGCCTGCAAAGATGCATTGCTCCTGAAGGACTAAAACTATAGCAGGAAATCTTTTTCATTTTTGCAAAAGAAGTGTGTCTTGCTGGGCCACTGTGGTCGGCACCTAATAGGAGGTACAAGCCGTTCCTCAAATTAATCTACGGACGCAATGGGATCGCAGAGGAAATCCCAGTTCGAGGAAATGGCAAGAGCTTGTATGGAAGAATTATGTCCACAGATAACCAAGAAAGAATGGACAGGGTGGGAGAAGGTGTGGGGCAGGGGAGAAACACTGAGGGGAAGGACTGGGATGTCCAAGGAGCAACATGACAATATTGCTCTGTAGCAGGACACAAACCCCTTTCTTGTTTCTCCCTCAAATCGCCCTTAAAACACTGCAGCCTTCTTCGTGTTTCTGGAGCTGGTTCTGAGTTTTCAGGAAGCAGGTGGGCAGGGGATTGAGGAGATAATGATGCCTAAACCTGGTCTTAAGTGGTGTCCTTGAGGTGGCTTTTGAATGCTTTAAGTTGTAAATTAAAAACCAAAACCAAAACCCACACACAAAACAATTGATCCCTTAACTTTACAAATTCATCTAATAAATTTTATTGGTTTATATGTGCATCTAGCAAGTTTTCACATTATGCTTTAAGTAAACCTTTCAAGCTTTATTAAATTTCATTATGCATTTTTAACAGCATGTGTTAACGGAATTGTCTCATCTTTAAAAATACTCCAGTTCGAATGAATCTTAAGTTCTCTTAAACATCCCAAATGATATAACTAGGTTTAAATTTCCTGGCTTCTTAAACTTTTCAGCTTAAAATCATGAGCCCTAATCAAGCGGCCGCACACTCACACATTTTCAGCTGGACTCTCCAGGCTGGTTGAGACTCTGTAGCAAACACAGAGCACGCCAGGGGACATCTCTGGGCTTCACTCTGGGCTCATCATGACCCACCTCGCCAGACTGCAGAGTCGGGTCGGTGCCCGCACCGTGGGAGCTGACGTCTCGGTGCAGGACGGAGGTGACCCAACGACTGCCGCGTGTCCTTACTGCTGTCTTGCGTTGTTACTGAATTCTTACATTTTCAGTTTGTGACGTGTCTTTGTAGCACCCAGAGAGCCACTGAGCGGCGGGACAGGCTTGCTGAGCACAGACCTTCCCGCAGCAATACCCGCGGCGGACGCGGGGTGGCAGCATCGCCCCACATCCAGCCTCTGGGTCACCTGCAGGTGCTCGGCCACACCCGGCACTCCCCTACCCGGCTTCGGCCTGACCTTGAAGTGTCCTTGTCTGGCAAGGCACCCTCCCCTCCCTTCTCGCCTTCATTTCCTCTCCCCGAATCCTGACACGCGCCAGCCCCGAGCGGTTTATTTCAGGGTCTGAGGAGCAAAGGCGGGAGAGCTGCTGTCCGAGTCCGGGACGCGCAGACGAGGCTCGTGGCCCGGTGTCCACCCAGGCCCGGCCCCGAGCAGACGCAGCCTGGCGTGTCCGCAACGCCCGGCCCGGCCCGGTGCTGCTCACCCTCCACCCGGACCGCAGGAAACCCCGACCACTCCGGCCCGCGCCGCGCAGCTCGCAGTGAGGGCTGATGTCACGCGTCAGCCTGGCGAGGCCACGGTGCCCGGTGGTTGGTCACATGCTGGCCTGGACGTGCAGGTGTTTCGTGGACGTGATTCACGTTCACACGCACCTGACTTTAAGGGGAGGAGGTCACCCTCGGCAGTGTGAGTGGGCTTCACGCCGTCAGCCGAAGGCCTTAGGAGCAAAAACGGAGGCTTCCAGAGAAGAAGGACTTACCGAAATCCTGCCTCAGTTTCCAGCCTGCTGACTCGCCCTACAGATGGTCAGAGCCACAAGTAAGAGCCAATTTTTTAAAATCTTTCTGTCCATTTATCCATCATCCATGTATCCATCTGCCCATGTATTTATCATCTATCAATCCATCATGTCTACCTGTCATGGTCATCCACCATGTGTCCCCCCCCTCTGGAGCAGCCCGGCGGAGGCAGGAATCCGCCGCATTCCCACCAGGAACCCGAGGCCCGGGGACCCTGGGCTCCAGACTCACTGCCACTGTTTGCTTCCCGCCTCTTGGAAGATGAGTTTGAACCAGGATGTACCACTTTGCACACACTTGCATGGCAGGGATTTGTGTAGATGTTTAGGATTTTCAGAACCAGGTTGTGCCTGCCCTGTGAGGGACCTAGGGGGGAAAGCTCGCCAGTTCCCCCTGTGTCCGCCGTGGGAGGCGCGGCGGCCCCTGCGTGGCACAAGCCGCGGGGCGGCAAGCGCTTCCCCGCTCAGGCCGGCGGCTGGCGCAGGCGCCCTCGGAGGGCAAGGCTGGCAAGAGAAGGGGAGGTAGGGACGTGACAGTTAACTCCTGGCCACCTCGGCGGATTTCACGGGTAAGGAGACGCCGGTGGGCGCTGGGAAGGGGCGTGCCCGGCCGTGCGCGCGGTGCGAGGGGCGGCGCGGGCCTTGGTGGACGTCCAGGCACCTGCGCT
Source organism: Varecia variegata (assembly GCA_028533085.1). Taxonomy (NCBI): domain Eukaryota; kingdom Metazoa; phylum Chordata; class Mammalia; order Primates; family Lemuridae; genus Varecia; species Varecia variegata. The sequence continues at coordinate 1,373,282 of CM052452.1, forward strand.
CGCGTCTCCCTGCTGCAATCCGTCCTCCCCACCCCTGTGCCGCTCGGGTCCTGCGGGGATTCTGCCTTCATGAATGTGACTGCTGTCAGGGTTAGGTAGATGGTTAGGATCTCTGGCTCTTCTCGGGACGAGGGCTCCCTGCTTTGGTGCTGTCTGGAGCAGTTGCTCCTCCTGGGAAGAAGGATAAGGGCAGGTGCTCCATTTTGGTGCTGCCCCACCC
>CM052452.1:1391071-1441899 GCA_028533085.1 Varecia variegata
TATAAACAATGTTAACGACTCTAGTTCAGCCATGCAGATACACCCAAAATATCCATTAGCGTCACTGCAGCCTTCCTCCCCCCACCCAGTGTCACAGCCATCCCCAATTAGGTTGGTACAGCACAAACATGAAGATTAGATGAGTGCTATTACTTGTGGCTCACACAGTGGGTGGCCACTGACGGATCTTTATCCTCTCTGTGGGGTATGAGAAGGAAGGAAGGAAGGAAGGAGGAAGAGAGGGAGGGAGAACGGAAGGAAGGAAGGAAGCAGAGAGGGAGGAGGGAGGGCTGGAGGAGGGGAAGGAGGGAAGGGGCGAAGGAGGGAGGAAAGGAGGAAGAAGGGAAAAAGGAGAAAAGAAGGAGTCTTCTAAGGAAAAAAACAAAACTTCCCTGATTAGAGAGAAACATGCAAAATTCCCCATCCCAGACTACCTTCTGCTTCCTGCATCTGAAACAGGTGGAGGTTATGCAGCCTTTACCACGATGAGGAAGAGGCCAAGGGAATTGCAGAAAGCCACTTTGAATCCCCAAAACCACTGTGCTTCTGCACCAAGCACGCCAGCAGCTACCAACTTCTAAGCTTCTTTTTACGTGGGACAAACAAGCCCAGAGATGTTGAAGGCTCTGTTGGCCGCATGTCTTTACTTGCAGCCAGTGCATTCCCAACTGATGTTACCCCTGTAGCCAAGTGGTGGCATGAAATCACGGTGAGAACTGGAAAATGAAGACACCAAGACTGTCGTCATAGAACAGGGAATTCTGGAGACTGCAGTGGCTCTTCTGAAACGTTACGGCCAGGAGGGGACAGGACGTAACACCCCCAGAAGAGATGGGTTCCTTCCTCCACCTCTTCCTCTTCCTGAGAATTTAGGGATGGCGGCAAAAAAAGCTTGTGGGAATCCAGTTCCACTACTGATTACTGCACCATTTTTGCCATGATAAAGGAGTTTTTATGCGATTAGCAAGGTGAAGAAGTCGGTACAAAATACCCCCTTAAAGAATGAGACCAAACACACCTGTTCACCCAGACTCAGAGCCTCACTGCCTCTGTCAGTTCAACATCTGGCCTGATCCATTCTTGGGACAGTCCCAGGACCAGGGGTAGCAGCGGAGCCGTTTCAGCCTCCTGTTTCCACGACTTCTACTTCTGCCAGGAAGGTAAGTGCCAAGACCGAGCCTCAGGTGCAGACCAAGAGGAGGCCAGGTGGATTCATCACAGAGTGTGAGAAAGGGGGGACTCTGAGCCATAAACCTTGTCACCTGAAATAAGGCTGGGTGACCCATGAAACTCAATCCGGCTAGGGACGGGCTTTGCATTTTTAAAGGGTTGGAAAGAAAAGGAGGAGGAGGAGAAATAGAATAAGGGAAAGAAAGAAAAGAAAAGAAGGAAAAGGAGTAGGAAAAGGAGGAAGAGAATGTGTAACGGAGACTATACATGATTTGCAAATATATATGGGGTATTTTTTATAAGGGGCTATCCAGTGAATATTTATTATATATTACATATAACATATAAACTATATTTACATAGTATATAATTTGACTATGCAGGGTGTCCCCAAAGTCTCCATACAAAGGGAAAATTTTGTAAAATTTTGTAATGAATATTTTGTAAATAAAGGTACATTTAGCTGTGCATTTTCCCTAGCTATGGCGACTTTTGGGACATGCTGTATATGATACAATACATAAAATTATATTCATATAAAATATATAATGTGACATATATTTAATACCTAGCTCTTTACAAAACAAAAGATAAAAAAAGCCTGCCGACCCCTGCACTAAACCACGAAATGGATTGTACCTCCCCAGTTTTCCCCACAGGCTGTCGGGAGCGTCAGGCGGGCAGGTCACCTGTCAGAGTGCTGTTGTGACTTCTGTGTCGCTGGATTCACACTGGCACGGCCATCTCCGCGGCCTCCAGTCCGCCGTCCCATCCCCTGCGGGATAAGGTCTGAGTCCCGCAGGTTTGCAGGCGTCCAGGCTGCCGGGATTTGCTCGGCTCTGCCTGTCACTGTCGCCCCAGACCTGGCCACGACCCTCGAGGAAGCTTCCTTCATGGCGCGGTCGCATCTCCGAGTCCTGGGAAGTCCCTTAAAGGAATGTCCCCATAATCCCACCTTCACCTGTCAGAGAGCTTTCTTGAATCTGGTTTCAACCCCCTTGATCCAACTTCCACCTTGCAAAAAATGAGCAACATCATTTAACTCTTCTTAGTCCATACCCTGGCTGGTCACTGTCAGGAAATTGCCCTGGATCTATTGGATTCTTCACATTGACGGCTCTTGCAAACTATTAATCAAAAGGCTCCAGCAGATTTCAAGGCTTTGATCTTACAGATGCTCCAGCTCGAGTTTAGGGTGTCCGGTGGCTTAGGTGTGTGTCCCACAACACAATTCAACTTGGCATCCATAGACCCCCCCAGATGTCCTTCCAGTCAAACTGCCCTGGCATGTGTGTGACAAAAGTGTAGCTGAATTGTTAATACAGACCTTATGTACACCGTGCCCGTACACACATGTGCACACACATGCAAACCTCTTCCCTTCCTTCCCTTTTAGTCTCTTATTTCACCATTAAAGAATATTTTTTTGATTCATTTACATTTTTAAATATGAACTTGTGCTCTTTATAAAAAATAAAGCACTACCAGTGTGGAATTTCTAGTCATTCCCCACAGATCCTGTCCCCAATTTCAGCTCTAAGTTCTGCTCCTCTCCCCATGAGTAAGGCTTTGAACTAGTCGGCGAGCATCTATAGGAAATACTTCCAAACCAAATAAAATAACCAGGTGTGGGGATCTCAGCTGTTGTCCCCAAATGCCTGCCCAAAACTAATGGGGGAATTAATAACAAATTCCTGCATGCTCCATATGGGGTTCCCGGACTCTCCACTCTCACGTGAGCTCTCCATGAGACTCCATTGCCAGCGTGGTCCGGGCATCACCGGCGGGGCCATCGGCTCCTTTGTTCCTCCCCCGGGTGCCTTGGGAACACTAGTCAGAGGACCTAAGCCTGCCTGCTCCACGGAGATGAGCGCTGTTTCTGCAGTGAAGCTATCACTGGCACAGTGACCCTGCAGACCTACAGATGAAACCCAGTGCACGGAGGGGCTGAGGCCACCTCAGCCGCCGCAGGTGGAAACCACCTGGCCTATCCCCTACAGGCTGCGTCCCAGGCCCTTTCACTCACCAGGAACCTAGGGCACGGTGGATAGTGCCTGCGAGTGTTCAGAGTCCTACCAGGAACTGATAAGGACGGCAAGCAGATGCTATGGAAAATTGAACAGACGTTAGACGAACAGACAGCAACATGCCCAGATCTTACAAAACAACATTTGCTGAAAGAAATAGGTACGAAACAGAAGCAAGGATAGAGAGAGCATGATACTGGCTAAATACACTAAAGCTCGCCCCTGCAAAGCAATGCTTCTTTAACAAAGATACAGACATATTTAAGGCTCAATTTCAAATGCACTAGAATAGGTGCCCATAGGGCATGAGAAATGAGCCTAGCATTAGGAGAAAAGTGGAAAATAAAGCAAGAGCAGCTTTGCTGGGGTTAATAACAGTCTGTCCTCAAACTGTGAGGTTAACTCGATTTTCTGCATATGAGTTTTTTTAAAAAATCACTCAAAAAAGATTGTGATATGAAAAACCATTGTGTTGGTTGGGAAAACGCAAAATCCCTGGAATGTATAGCTGTCTAATTGAACGTGGCAGGGACATTTCCTGCACACCCGATGTCCGCGTGCACCCCCCATCACCCCAGCCCCTCTGCAGTCAGGTGCTGGGCAGAGACGGCCCAGCCCCTTCACCGCCAGAGCACTTCGGAGTTGGAGTGTGAAGCTGTCCTTTCCCCTGTGCAGGAAGCACTGAAGCCCTCCGGAGCCAGGTGGCCCAACTCCCAGATGTTCAAGTTTCCATCAGCCTGGCCTCTGAGCAACAGGACTCAACCATTCCGTGCTAAATATGTAACAGGAATGAGAGATAAACTCTGTTGTTCTAAGTCCTGAGACTGCACAGTACTCAGCATGTCCTACCGTTCTCCACGTATGAAACTGTGTCAGCGCATGGACTGCAGTTCACCTGCTCACCTGTCTACCTACTAGTCATCTTTAAGAAGCAGTGCGAGTGCATTTCACCTATTGATATTAATAGGATTGCGATGGAACCTCTCAAAGTCAGGGTGCTCGGGTCTTACCAAGTCCTTAAAAGAGCCTTGCCTTCCCCAACTTTCATTTTATATCTGGTTTTAATTCACTGGTCTATATGTGCTCCCCGACCTCTGCAGGCATTTGGGGCTGAGACCTGGTGACCTTGTCCTCCTCTGGAGACACAAGAGGAAGAGTTTTCCATCACTGCGTCTCCGTATCGATACATTGTTTCATATTATCAGTAGAATTGCTGTTTGTTAACTAAACAAGTCATCTACGGAAGTGGATGTCTTGTGTCTCCAAGAATGGAGACTGTGCGTGTGCGTGCATGTGTGTGTGTATGTGTGTGTATGTGCACACACAAATGCTAATTGAGACAATGTGCTATGACTCAAGTACATTCTACATTTTGTAAACGTAAAGACACATACATTAGCTCTTGATCAAGTAAAAGTAGCGCTTATAACAACATAATGACACTGTCTTCTTTCTATGTGCATAAAATGAACATTTCCCATGAATCATTAAACCATAAAAAGAGATAAATTACTGTATAAAATGCCTCCCTCGCCATCTCTGGATGTTTACACACAGTTAGATACAGTACTTACATCGCTACAAACTTAAACATTTGGGAAGCTTGTAAAAAAATACTTTGTAGCTATAGCTATTAACAGACCAATTAAGGCAACCATGAACAAATCTATCCCTCTAATTGATTACAAATTTTGCAAGGCAAAGGAGAAAAAGTGGATGAAAAGGAAAAAAAAATCTATTCTTATCCTACAGGAAAAAGGAATTTGATTCAAAAATGCTTGCTAGGAAACAGGACAGCCAAGTGTCAATAAACGGCACTGTGTGTGACCACGGACACTTAAAGGAATTATTCCAGAGAAAATGATGTAATCTATACAACAGATGTGCTGCCTAAGTCTAATGATTATTTTTTATAGCTGCTCCTTATTTTATTTGAAATATGCACATTTGTGGCAAGTACTTTCTGACAATTCTCTCATTCTCCCTAAAAGGATGTATTCACAAGGATACTACTTTTTAATGGAAAATAAACCCAGAAATACCCAAACAAAATGCAGGTCCTGGATTTATTTACAAGGCAGGGACTCCTGTATTCAAGATTTTAGTACAAAATTCACACATCCAGATGAATTTGTTAAGTTGCTAAGTTTACAAACAAAACATCTTTTAAAGCTTTCAATAGCAGAATCAGGTAAAAAATTAAAAAAAAAAGAATAGCACTTTTATCTTCCTCAATGAGTCAACTGCTCCAAATAGGAACATTTATGCTTTAAAAGAGGAAGAAACAAAAGAGAATAAATTTATTCCCACTCCAAAGTTGCTCAGACCTTACTAATAGTGACTTTTTTTTTTTCAGAAAACAAAAACTTGTATTGTTTTTGAGTTGCTGCTAGTATTTTTAACACCAAACACAAATGCAGACAATTTATCTCCCAACTACATGCCTGTGCCTCCCTCGGAATGAATGAGCTACGACATCACCATGGTTCCTGGACTTCCTGCCTCCTTGGAGCCCATGAAATATACATGAAATGGTTCGTGCCACTTGCAGATGAAAAAGTCAAATAAAATTTACAGTTTGGAGGCAGAACTCCAAAAGCCCTGGTAAGGCTAATTTAATACATCTGTCATATACAATTACACAGAAAATGGAATCCAAAACATCTATTTTTTTTCCCTCTCTTCAGATAAAAATAAAGCAATTGCCTAGACTTAGAATTAAACAGCTGTCCCACCAACGATATTAACCTCTGACGTTTTTATGAACCAATAAAATTTGATCATCCAACGTGTTTTTCAGGGGCAGCTGCTTCTCTCTCCATTACAGAAATTGCTACACTGGATTCCTGGTCTTAAACTGTGGCCGTAAATCAAGGTTAAAAACCAGGGCGAGTGACTATTGACTCAGGATGTCAACACTGTCTTTCCTAAATCACTCATCAGCCCAGGTAAAAATGAGTACGTAAGAGTGCCCTGAGGTATGTTCTAGAATAGGAACCCCCTTTCTAACCTTTGTCCTAAACATCGGACGTGAACGACTGCGTATATGGTTTAAATGCAATTTGAGTGAATTCAACAGTTCTTCGTCTGCAGAGACAAAACCGCCACCGAGCTCTGTCTGGTGGAAAGACGTGCCAATCCAGCAACTGCACTTTGTGTAGGTCTGATTCCTCAGTCACTCAGATTTTAAACTGTTCCCTTCAGCAACTGAATCCAAAGGAAAAGAAGTAAGAAAAGGCAGGCTTACCACAGATGGGGCTCTGTAACTGTTTGCTAAATTTGTTAAAAAAAAAAAAAAAAAAGTGTGACATATTTGATAAAGTGTCATCCTCAATATAAAATGAGCTCTTAGACATTCATAAAAGAATCAACACCCCAACATTTAAAATAGCGTTCATAGGGTATGAACCGAAAGAATGATTCTCCAAAGAAAAAATGGGGAGGGGTAAACAAACAAGAACCTATTTAATCTAACAGTAATCAAAGACAAGCAGATTCAAAGAGTAACGAGATTTTTTTTTCTTCCTTTAACCACAATCCCTACTTGTTGGTAAGCGAACAAGGTCACTAATATTCCATACGCTGCTACTAACAGTGCGAACGGCTATAACTTTTTGGAGGCAAATTTAGAAAAGGATTTTCTAAACTTTATAGTCTTTCTAATGTACCTACTCTTGGCCCCAGAAATTCTCCTTTGAGGAACGAATATGCCTTTAAAAAAAAAAAGATTGGGCACATTTTTTTAAAAAATATGGATATAAGGAGAGTTATCGCAGCACAGTATTGAAAACACTACGAATGTTGAACCAAATCACAGAAGGTCACTTGAAAGATCTGAAGTGAAAGGGAATAGGAGCTTAAAAAGAGGAGATCTGGACCAAAAAAAATCACACGAATAGTGTATGGTTTTGTCGGAGGCCTTCGATGCCCAGGAGGTGAGTGCAAATCAAGTCAAAGTCCCACGCATGGACTCCCGCGAGGTTTTGACTCACACGCGGTGACAGCAAGCGTTCAAACCCACCGGCATGCATGCCTGTGACTGCTAAAATCAAATGCACCCCTGATCAGGAAGAAATATTTTAAAACACACCCTCCAAATATATATGATTATGCTTGAATTATGTACATACACTACTGTACTAATACATTATGTGCATGATAAAATATAACCCATAAATGTTTAAAAAATTGGGATGAAATTTAAATTGTAAATAAAAGCTCTCATATGCTCCTTCCACACTCCCCAGGTGCCCCACCACTTTAGAGACCCCCACGCAGAGAGGCTCTTCTTCCTCTTTAGAACACACCTGGCATGGTGGAAAGGCACAGAGTTAGAGTGACTGCAAACCCGACCTTCCAGTGACCTTGGGCACCGACCCCTCCAGAGCTTCCAGCCTCTCACCCACCCCATGCAGCCTGTTTGAGGATTAACCACAGAGCCTTTGCCCGGTTTCTGGCACGGAAGGTTGAATTCCTTTCCTAGAGTGTATGTCTAGTGGTTCTGCATTATAAATGCTTAGGAAATAGTCCCCCAGAAATTGAAAACCAAAAACTTTCCAAGTTCAATCCACAAAATGAATTTTACTTGGAGAAAAACAAAATATTTTTTAGTTTTTATTTTCTATACATTTATTTTTATATTTATTAAATTTTTTTTAGTTATCTGCATAATCCAGACCTCCCCAAACACACACAACGAAAGTCAGAGGTCTAGTTCTGTGGGTTGTGCATGCTGCCCTCAGGCCTCCTCAATTCAGCAAGACAATATCCTAGTGCAATGGCTGGCTAGAAAATATCACCTGTAATTGTTGTCGTTCATATGATTACTAAATTTAAGAATAATTATTAGTCGAGTGTGCTGTTTGGTTATAAAACTGGGGCAGTCTGTGGAACAGCATAGATTAGCTTTGTTCAACTTCACTGCAATGCAGAGATAATCAAATTTGGGCCATGTAGATGTCTATACATATACAGCTAACATGCTACATATCACATAGTACATGTGACACATGCATGCACACATGTGTACATATAAAACTATACTTTGTAAAAGTCTCAATAATGCAGTTACCAAGTTTCCAAAGTGCTCGGTATTATGCTTTTCCTTCTTGGAGAGTATCAAATCTCAAAAGGAAGAAAAAAAAAAAGATCCATGTACTACTGGAAATCTATTTCTAAGATTAAAAAGAAGAAGAAAAGAAAAAAGAAATCACCATCGGTGGGTGCTTCAAAGGCCCCATAAGACTGTCTAATTAGATCGCATGACTTTTTATTTCATTCATTCAGGCCTGAGAGAGGATGAAATCCCAGTTTAATCAACCCTCGTTCCCAGGGCTCCGCAGAGAGAACTTTTTCTTCAAAGCCATGAACTTCTGCCAAGAGTGTGTTAATTTTACCTTTTGTGTTTCCTTCTCTCCTCTGTAATAATAATGAGGTGCACTGGAATGTTAATGGTATTTGAGACTTTCATTTAAACTATTTCTTAAACTTTTGCCCTAAGTTATGTATTTTTTAATAGGCAAAGTTATGTTGCACAGAACGGCAGGCAGGACAGAGAACAGAGAGTGGGGACGGGAGGATGTGGGTGGGACCGCGTCGGAGCTGAAACATCCATGTGTTTAGACGGGAATCCCCTCGAAGGCACCAAAGCAGTAGCCCTGGGAATATCCTACTGAATAAACAGGTTTCTAGTCCTTTGAATAAAAATTAAAATTATATGTACGAAAATTAAGTAATAATAATAATAGCTGATGTTCGTTGAGCACTTACTAAGAGCCCGACCCCGCCGTGAGCCCTACTGTGCTTTCAGTTGGATGTTGACTCAATAATTGCAACATCTCGTTACCAAAGGTGTCAGAGACCCCCACGGGATACACACAGGGATCTCAGATGGCTTAAAAATCTTGAGGAAGACATGGTAAGACTCATACCACGCTGATTCCATTTTCCATGTCTTACCAACCCTACTGATTCCATCAAGGAAAAATATTCTGTTTGGTGCTGGTGTATCTTTAATTTCTCCCTAACTTGCTGGTGTCCTGCTTTTAACGGAGACAGAGCAGGACACAGTATCTACTGAGAAGAGAGTCATCTTGTTTGTTTTTGTTGTGTTCAATATTTATCTTCTATTGTTCATAAATAAGTCTGGTTTCCCACTTACATTAGTAATAGAGAATGTTACTATAAAATATGGTTATTATTGAAAAAGTACCACATTCACAAACAGAAGATTAAGCAAATCATAGTACTGTTGCTTCCAGATACGGCAAAAAGAAAAAAATAAAATAAAACATGAATGACTTAATTTTGAAAGTCTTTAGAAACGTTCATGAATGTAGTATATTATTAATATCTGAATAGTACTTAGCCTTTAAGGAGCTGCTTAACTGGAACAGTATTTTTTCGAAGTATTTCCCTGCAGAACCCATATTTTGAAGGGGAATCTCCAAAGACCGGTCCCTAATCCACATAAGACTATTTTTTTCAGAATAAGAAAAAATGTAAATACTTTTTCAACAAAGAAAGAATATGACCAAATAATAGATGTTAGAATGTTAAGAAAGTATTGAAAATATTAAATTCTACGCTTTATTTTTTTCAGCACACCACTGGGCCTTTCTATTTCTGGGCTTTGGCTTCTGGTAGTGCCTGGGAATTTTGGACTAAATGCCAGACAACGCAAACAGAAGATTGTAAAGACTCTGGATCGTGCTGACTTACCCCAGCATGGGTTTATTTTGCTTCAAGCAAGAAGAGATGACCTTAACACAGCCTATGCTCGAACGACTTCCAAGCTGATTTTGAGTTTTTGTGAGGATTACTGTGTTTCTGTCTCGCCCTTATTCCTAGATCTGGCCCTTTGGGAACCCGATGAAAAGCCTGGATGTGTGTGGCCCGTCCTCCTTGGCAGGGCCTGAGTTTTACTTTTGTCTCCTGAATACCTTGGAGTTCTTGTTCACCTTCTCAGTCGCTTCCCCGACAATTTCTACGCAATTCCTCAGCCTTTCAACTATTAATTGAGGAACACTTGCAAGGGATGCAGGGTGTTGGGATCACTTCTAGAGGCTTCCACCTCTGCCCCGGGTCCTTCCCCTCAGTCCTGGCTGCCCTGGGAACCCTGGACTCCAGGTCTGGGGACCTCCGACAGCTCTGGTCTGCTTTGCTCCCTCTCGGCCATGGCTTAGAATCAGCAGATGCATCGGGCCAAAAGGTGGTTCCAAGCACCATCTTCTGGGCGGACCACCACGCTCTGCACCCCGCGGGCCCTCCCCCGCCCGAGACGCGAGGTCCGTGCTTTCCAGTAGGAGCCAGCCCGTGGCCGCCCCGACCTGCCCACGCGACACGGCTGGCGGGACTGCTGCCAGTCTCCGGGCGCAGCCTCAACAGACTGGCAGCTCCCACTTCCTGTCTCCTGGATACTTGCCCTGGGAAAAAAAAGAGGCGCCACGTGAATCATCCGACTCCCCTAAAAATACCAGGCTGTGAAGAAGCCCAAGACAGCCGTGGGGAGAAGCTGCCCCGTGTCGTCCAGCCCAGAAGCCACACGTGAGAAGAGAGGAGCCTTCAGATGACTCCGGCCACCGCTTCCTCCTGCCCATGATAGTAGCAGGGACCCCAAGCAGGAACGACACCACCGAGCTCATCGGCTCCAAGAACCACGAAAGACGGTGGAAAATTATTGCTTTAATACACGCACTTTGGGGTAGACCTTTCTGTGTGATGGATAACCACAGCACCCTCTTTCCTTGCATTCTGTATGCTTGCCAGCCTCATGTGTGTGGGGGGGGGGGGTTAAATTTATCCAACATCACCACTTGATCTCAGGAAAAGGTTTGGTCTAATTCGAGGCAGCCTATCGTAGCTGGAAATGGAAGTCATGTTCATCCTAAGCACAGAATCGTTACACTGTAACAGCAAGCAGCAACTTTTGCTGTGTTCAGAGTAACACCCCAGGGCTGGTCCCCTCCCTTCCTTCAGTTCTCTACTCTGGCATTAACTCGTCAGAGATCCACGCTGTTACCGTCGTCTGACGGACACCGTGGTCTGTCATTTCCCGTCCTCTTGCTGCCTTTCAATTTTCTGCACAGAGTGTATCCCAACGTGACATCACACGTCTGTGCTTCTCCCTCTACAGAGTAATTTCCATAAGGGCTGCGTGACAGTCTCCAGGCACTTTGCGGCAGGTGGTTCTCTTGTTCCTTGGATCGCACACTGGGCTCACACCTCCCTGCCCAGGGAATAGTCACGCACAGCCACGTGACTCACTTTGGCCGAGGACAAGGGAGTGAAGGTGACTCATGTCACTTCAGGACTGAATCTGTAGAGTCAGGGCACACTCTGCCACCCGTGTCTTCCCTCTGCCACATGGCCAGCAAGGTCCCAGGGCATGGGTGGCCGCCTCCATCAGCCTGGGTTCTGAGTGGGAACGACCCCAGCCGAAATCCATGGCCGAAACTCAGCGGATACGTGCAGTGAAGAGACACAAATCGTGTTTTTTATAAGCCCCAGAAACTGAGGGGCTACTTGTTACCTGAGCATATCGCAGCCCACCCTGACTGCCTCAGGCAGGACTTTGTGTGTCCATGACCACGGCTGTAGAACGATGCCTCGGTGGTACATAGAGTTGACATTCAATAAGGATCTGTCCACGGAGAGCCAATTTAAATGAATTCTCATGCCAATATATTTAAAAAGCAACTATGTCTTAGAGATGACAAATAATTCTCCCTGTGATACACTCAAGCCCAAGAGCGGGATTTCATTAAAAACCATTTATCCCCATATTTGCTTTAATTTTATTCAATTTTGTTCACAGCTAAATAATAATCCAAACTTGATATTTTCTCCAAAGCAAGCCATTTACCTCCCTCATCCAAATTATCACGATTTCTTTTAAATAAGAGAGAATGAATATCATCCTCATAGGAGTGTGTGTGCCTGCTCTGAATTAAAAGCATGACATGGAATTTGCAGTTTAGCAATGGCTTCGTATAATCTGTTGACCAACCTATTCAATTAACTCGAATAAGTGAGAGTTGACGGCCCTCCAGACTGTGGTCACTGCTATTTATGCCCGTAGGGTCTCCCCTCTGAGCTGTGGGTACCTCCTTTGTATCTGACACCTGAAATATTCACAGATGATTTCCTAATGGCTCCTTTGGAAATTATCGCAACAACCTTGTAAAAATTTCAGGTGCATATGGTCCCTTAAGAATCCTTCATGAAATGAAACATGGAGAAAGTGGGACACAGAAGTGACAATTTTTGTTCTTTGATATGTAATGAGAACTGTCTCCCAGCACATAAACACTTCAGCTTCGTCCTGAGATAAAAATGTCTTGTTTTGATAAGTTGGCCCTCACAGTAAGAAGATTCAAAATTCAAAAAATACTCTTTTTCCAATAGGGAAAAAGTAGAAAAATACATTAAGAAGGTAACGTAGTCTACCTGACTCTTAGCAAGGACTGTCCAATACAGGGCAGAGGTGCAGAATGGTCAGTTGCAAATTAAACATTTTATTTTCAGGAAAATTTGGGTGCTTTGGCTTTTCTACTGGGTTTATCTATTTGATTAGTTCAATTTCTTCTGTCTTATTATTAATGATTTTATGTTTGTTAATAGACATTAGAATTACATATTTTTATTTCTTTTTAATTTCAAAATATTAAGGGGTTACAAATGTTTTTGGTTACATGGATCACTTTTGTAATGTTGGAGTCATGGCTATAAATGTGCCTGTCATGCAAATAGTGCTCATTGTACCTGTTCCGTAGGTTTTTGATCCTCCCCTCATGCTGTCCTCCTGCTTGATTCCCACTGAGTTTTAAGTCCCTCTGTGCACGTGTGCTCATTGGTTAGTTCCAACTTAATATTAATAGCAAGTACATGTGGTGTTTGTTTTTCTATTCTTGAAATACTTCACTTAGGAGAATGGTCTCCAGTTCCACCCAGATTGTTGCAAAAGGCATTAATTCATCTTTTTTTTTATGGCAGAGCAGTACTCCATAGTATACACATACCACATTTTATTAATCCACTCATGTATTGATGGGCACTTGGGTTGATTCCACATCTTTGCAACTGTGAATTGTGCTGCAATAGACATTCAAGTGCAGATGTCTTTTGAGGAAAAGTCTTCTTTTCCTTTGGGTAGATACTCAGTAGTGGGATTGCTGGATTGAATGATAGGTCTACTTTCAGTTCTTTGAAGAATTTCCATACTGTTTTCTATAGAGGTTGTACTAATTTGCAGCCCTACCAACAGTATATAAGCGTTCCTTTCTCTGCATCCACTCCAGCATCTGTTGTTTTTGGAATTTTTGCTAAATGCCATTCTCCCAGGGGTAAGGTGACATCTCATTATGGTTTTAATTTGTATTTCCCTGATGATTAGTGACATCATTTTTTCATATGTTTATTGGCCATTTGTGGTGATTTTCAGATTCAATGCAATCCCCATCAAAATACCAACACCATATTTCACATATCTAGAAAAAATAATTATACACTTTGACTGGAACCAGAAAAGAACCTGAGTAGCCACAGCAATCCTAAGTAAAAAGAACAAATCTAGAGGCATCACATTACCAGGCTTCAAACTTTACTGCAAGGCTACAGTAACCAAAACAGCATGATACTGGTACAAAAATAGAGACATAGACCAACGGAATGGAACAGAGAATCCAGATATAAAAGCATCTACCTGCAGCCAACTGGTCTTTGACAAAGCAGACCACAACATACACTGGGGGAATGAAGCTCTATTCAATAAATGGTGCTGGGAGAACTGAATAGCCACATGCAGAAGAATGAAACAGGACCCTACCTCTTACCACTCACAAAGATTAATTCAAGATGGATAAAAGACTTAAATATAAGGCATGAAACCATAATAATTCTAGAAGAAAATGTAGGGAAACTTTTCTAGATATCAACCTAGGCAAAGACTTTATAAAGAAAATCCCAATGGCAACAACAAAAATTAATAAATGGATTTGATTAAACTAAAAGGCTTCTGCACATCTTAGGAAATAATCAACAGAGCAAATAGACAACGTGCAGAATGGGAGAAAACATTCGCAAGCTACACATCTGATAAAGGGCTAATATCCGGAATCTACAAAGAATTCAAGCAAATCAGCAAGAAAAAAACAAATAACCCCATTAAAAAGTGGGCAAAAGACATGAACAGAAGTTTTTCAAAAGAAGATAGACTAACGGCCAATATGAGAAAGTCTTCTGTTTCTTCGTATAAATCATGAAGATGAAACATAATTCTGAGGACCCATTTTACTCATTACTCTCAAAGATTCAGCTGACTCTTTGGAGTGCCGTGAATTCAAACCAATGAGGTTTGAGGTCCCTGCAGCACAGTCCTGAAGTGAAACGTCCACAGTGATGAGGAGGCGAATTCTTACAGCATCACTCATCTTCCTCTTTGCTGCCCTAACTGTCACGCCATTGTTCCTGTTAACATCCTCTTGTTGCTCCCCAGCCAACTTTCTTCCCATTCCTGCCTCTCCACTAATTGCAAATTATCATTTTAAGGCTGGTGTATTCATTCGCTTGGCAGGCTTGCGTATAAACGCGGCAATTAAGAGGGAGATGCTTCAGAGAAAAACGTGTTCTGTGCAGTCCTGGACACGAATTTATAATGCAACAAATGAGACCTGAAACATCTCTGGTTTTCCAGTTTCTACTTTTACAAAAGGACCTCTCGCAGCGTCCATGGTGGCTTAGCTGTGTTGGATAAATTGTCATGTTCTAAACCCAAGTGTGTTCCATTTCGATACTTTCATATATATACAGCTTTTTAAAACATCTAGTTGTGCACAGGACATTTTATACCCATGTTCTCTGTAAGAATCGAAATGTTTTCTAAAGCACTTCCCAGAATTGAACAAGGAGCCTGACAGTTCAGAAATTGGTGTCATGCCACAGGGAACTTTCTGCAGGTGTGTCTGCATCTTCACTCCAAGGGACAGGCTGAGGCTCCATGTTCAGCACAAATGCTCTGAATTGTTGCCAGTGGTCATTTATTAATATTGATGCTATGCCACACACACGGGAGACTTTGCCACGTGAAGACACAAAATAAACATTTTTCTTAATTAGATTCTTTTAAAAGACAAAGCTCATCAAAAATAGCAAAGGCCGGACATTTTTACTGGTTCTAGCAGATTCCACCATGATGAAACCCCAATCTCATAAGCATTTACTGGTGCATGTTTAACTGAGCACCAAAATAAAGGTGAAATTGAGGTCGACATTTACTTCAGAAGGAACAACATCTCCGTATGCATGCACATATTAGCTCAGTCTGGAAAACAGAGCTTATGTTCTGAATGCTTCTGTCCAAATATCTAGCACAGATGTAGACAGGTGGATGTCACTATCCGTGGGGAAAACCGACTTCTAGGAAGTTAATCAAGATCAAATTTGCATATATAGCTAATCCAAGACCATGAAAAGCTATATTTCCTGTATGCTGAATAGTTTCCCAATTATTTGGAAATTAGTTGACTTGCTTTTCACATTTAGGATTTTAAAATCTCCTGACTCATTATAGACTCTTTTTTTTTTTTAACCAGTCAGAACAGATTTTCTTCTCTTGGGCTGCTCTAATAAATATTAAATTGAAAAATTGTTCATTTACCACAAGTCGCCACATTGTTGATTAAATTGTACACATGCCAGCATTAACGCCACTCTCAGTTGGAGATAATTGTAACTTTAGTAACATGCAAAAGGCTATATGAAAGTACAAGGATGTTTACTGCAGCCTTACTCGTAATTGTGAAAAATTAGAGACAACTAAAATGTTAGCAGTGATAAAATAAATTACAGTATGATAGAACTGTTTCATTTTTTAAATTGTGTGTGCATGTGTCCATAGTTCTCAGTACAGCTGTGCATTCTTATGGTTTCATGCCTTACATTTAAGTCTTTTATCCATGTTGAATTAACTTTTGTGAGTGGTGAGAGATAGGCATCCTGTTTCATTCTCCTGCATGTGGATATCCAATTTTTCCAGAACCATTTATTGAATAGGGCTTCTTTTCTCCAGTATATATTGTTGTCTGCTTTGTCAAAGATCAGTTGGCTGTATGTGAGTGGTTTATATCTGGGTTCTCTGTTCTGTTCCATTGGTCTATGTCTCTATTTTTGTACCAATACTATGTTTTTTTGGTTACTACAGACTTGTAATATAGTTTGAGATCTGGTAATGTGATCCCTCCAGATTTGTTCTTTTTCCTTAAGATTGTTTTGGTTATTCAGACTCTTTTCAGGTTCCAAATGAAGCATAAAATTATTTTTCCTAGATCCGTGAAATATGGTGTTGGTATTTTGATGGGGATTGCATTGAAGCTGTAAATTACTTTGGATTGTATGGACATTTTAACAATGTTGATTCTACCTATCCATGAGCATGATATATTTTTCCATTTGTTTGTGTCATCTGTGATTTCTTTCCTCAGTATTTCATAGCGCTCTTTGTAGAGATCTTCCACTTACTTGGTGAAGTATATTCCTAGGTCTTTTATTTTCTTTGTAGCTATTGTGAATGGTATTTAGTCTTTGATTAGACTCTCAGCTTGACTGTTATGGGTGTATGGAAATGCTACTGATTTGTGTACATTGATTTTGTAACCTGAGACTTTGCTGAATTTATTTTATCAATTCCAGAAGTCTCTTGGTGGCGTCTTTGGGTTTTTCTAATATAAGATCATATCGTCAGTGAAAAACAATAGTTTGACTCCTGTTTCCCCATTTGGATACCCTTTATTTCTTTCTCTTGCCCGATTGCTCTGGCTAGGACTTCCAGCACTATGTTGAATGGAATTGGTGACAGTCGGCACTCTTGTCTTGTTCCAGTTCGTAGGGGAGATGCTTTCAACTTTTCCCCATTCCCACATGGCCTACATGGTATTTGAAACAGACTGAATATTTACACTTGGAACCCCCCACCAATGCCTATGCTGAAATCCTAGCCAAAGTGATGATATTAGGAAGTGAGGCCTTTGAGAGACGATGAGGGCAGAGCCCTCAGGAATGGGACTGTGTCCCTTATAAAATAAACTTGAGAAAGCTCGGGTGCCCTTTCCAACATGTGAGGACATAGCGAGAAGGTGCCATCTATGAACCAGAAAACGGGTCCTCACCAGACACTAGATCTACCGGCACCTTAATCTTGAACTGCCCAGACTCCAGGATTTCGAGAAATATTAATAACCACACAGTCCATATTACTCTTTTATAGCAGCCCAAATGCACTAAGACAGTATCACCTTTTCTTTCCATTGAACTAATTGCTCACAATTTAAAATCGAGACATTTCACATAAAAATTTGGATTCATATCTTCTCGTGGAAATTTGAGGTTCTGATCACAGGGCATTCACATTGCACTTGGAAACAAACCCTTGGTGTTGTGTAGCAGCTTCCCCTACGCAAGGCACACACACAGCTCGGGCTACCACAGCCCCAGCCGGACTGTTCTCTTGCTTCCATTACCCTTCCTGCCGCTGTGGGCATTCGAGAATGCAATCTGTTAAGAAAAACTACGCAAAATTTGGAACTAACACAAAATGATTACTGCATGCCCTTTCAAAGTCATGCTAGAACATTTAACAAGCCCACCTAAATGTCATGGAGGACTCCAGGGGAAGGAAACTTTACCTGGCTTACTACTTAGTATTGATTAGGGCCCAGGCTCTGTAAATGTAGATGTTAACTTATAAAAGATTGATAAGTCGCAAATGACTTTTGTCCAGTAGAGATGGGAATAATTTCTTTCTGATGCAAAAGGAAACCTCAAAGCTTACTGTTCTGCTGACCATAGAGTATTAACCTGTTCTGCATCAAACTTTGCAATCTTTTTCAGCATTCTTTTTCCTCCGTGTATATAATTGCTCGTGACCGCCTTTGATCTAGTTATGTCATTTAAAAAGTTAAGCAATTATTTGACTATGTTACGTTAGGTTTTTAACCTTTGGAAAATGTTTAACTTTCTAAAAATCTTAATTTTTAGAAGATTATACTGTCTGAAAACCTTAATTTTTAGAAAATTATACTTTGCCAACATTATACTTTCACTATTTTTTTTAACAAAACAAGAAATGCTCTGCCTTGTGGAGTGTTTCTGAAAACACTGTGGTTTAGGAAGCCACAGAACGAGATGCTCCAATCCCTAAATGTCTAGCTTCATGTGGGGTGAGGAGCTCAAACTCGCCATCCTGGGGAAATTAATTCTCGCTGGGGCTGGCTGTGATTTCTATGCCTGATGACAAAGAGGCAAACAGACCCAGCCTGGAGGAGCCAAGAGCCCCGGCATTCTCCAGAGGGCTGAGTATGCGCTGCCGAGCCACCGCTCACAGCTCTGTCTGCACGGAGCACACCTGCCCTTGCAATTCACTCCGAGCCGCCGGTTCAACCCATCCCATCTGTGCTCTCTGAACTTTCCATTTCCAATAGGTTCCGACTGATTCACCGCAGCCACGGAGGTTGATCGGCGATGACTCTCTCGTCACATCCAGGGCCTACATGTTGACATCCTTAAGAGAATTTAGAAGTAAATGGAATAGAGGGCCTGCCATGCCAGAGAACTGTTTATTTGAATTCCATCATGAGAGGACACAAGTAGGATCAGAGAACGGGTCTGTGATTCAAAAGCACTTAGCCGAGCCATTTACCCCACGTGGGAGATACCCGTTCCATTGTAATAAAATAAAAACACGGCGGAAAGCTAAAAGCTTGATGCTTTGAGAAGCAGCAAGATGAGCTTAGTTAAAAAAAAAAAAAAAAAAACACATGACAACAGGCTCTGCATCTCGATGGAACCGACCGGCGCTGGCTGGCGCAGTTCCGCCTTCCGCAGCGATGGAGGAATTCCAGGACAGATTTAAATGGGAATTTAAGACCATTCATCAATTCATTCAGAGGACGGAGGCATTGAAAATCATGGAGGAGCTTGGGCTTGGAATGGGGAACAGGCTGGTTGTCAGACAAATGTGGGCTGTGTCACATGAAAGTCACTAATTTTTAGCTTGGGCAACAGTGGGAATTACAGACCTTTGTGTCTGTCTTAGAACACTGCAAACCCTACAAAACAGAGAGGAACGGATTGTGGATTGTCGCCAGAGGACCAGCCAGCTGCCCCTCCCCCCAGCTGAAAACCAATAGGTTCCCAGATGCAAAACCACGTCCTTCCCAAGGAAGCCGCAGAGCACGCCCTGCTTCCTGGTGCAGAGACCAGGGCGTGACACGTATGGCATCTCACGTTAGAAGGAGGGGTCCGGTAAGCGAACTTACCTGTTGGTCAGTTATTTCGTAAAATAAAGAATCCTTTATTTTAGGCACCTTCATTTTTCCACTTTATAATGATGTAATTTTTTTTTACATCGACTTTGCTAAATCAGGCCTTAAAAATTTCCATTTGAGCAAGATGTTAGTGAGCCTTGCTAGCAATGGCTTTGGTATAATTCTTGTATCCTAAGAGCTAACGGAAAACAAGAATTCAAACATTTTCGAAATCAGTGGAAAATCAGTGGTCCTCCCCAAGAAAAGAAGAAAGATCTCTGCGTAGTCTTATATCCCTGGGACATTTTAACACATAAAATGCTAGTGAAGCACTGCAAGATGTAAGTAAGGAGCTGCTAGAACCCACCACATGAGGAGAACACCTGAGTAAACAGCCAAGCCCCAGGAGAGCAGAGACGAGAGATGGGGAGAGACCAGTGCTCACAACCTTAAATTCCTGGATCAAGCTATGCTTGAAAGCTACTTATAGAGTTTTCAGTTGTTTGAGCCAATACCTCCTCTAGCCATCTGCAGTTTTACCTTAAGTAAGTTTGGGCTGAAGGTCTGTCATTAAGTATTCAAATACCCCTGACTCTATACATTCAGTGTGCCCTGAACTGCCCCTCACATCATACACAAAATTGTCCACTAGACAGACTATGTCCTTCTCAGCACAGTGACTAAGTACTAAAGTTTGGAGCAAAAAACTCCTGCTACCTTGGTCACAGCCAGTTAGACCAAGGTTTGGTGCAAGACGGGTCCAGAGAAGTAAGCTAAGTCCAAACTCCGTGCAAGTTCATTATGGACCTGCTATCACAGAACCTCTGCTCATCGTGGAGCCTCCTACAGCAGAACTTGTTTTCCAGTAGGAGAGGCTGGAAACCAGACAACAGACAGACACAGGAATAAACCCCCAAGGTGAGTTCAGGAGGAGGTAAGTGCTACACGGGTGATACACTAGAAGCCAAATGTTCACGGGCTGAGCAAGGAAGGCCTCTCTCGTTGCCTGACAGTTTCTGGCACTGGGATCCTGGGGGCAGCTTTGCAAAGGCGCAGAAGTCTACGGCAGAGTCCCAGGGACAGAGAAGCACAAAGAGGGACGATAACTTGGGGGTGTGGGTTCCATGGACAGAAGAATGTCCACTGTGACCAGCGAGCAGAGGCAAGAATGCTAGGAGGAGAGTCCAAGGGGCAGGAGTGAACACGGCCTGCAATGAGCAGACGTGGCAGGAATTCAGGTTTTATCGTAAGTGCAATGATCTGACTTGCGTTTTTTAAGCCACAGGCGTGGCTGCCCTGTGAAGAACGAACCACCAGGGAGCAACAGCATTCAGCCTCGCACAGACGGTATATTGAACCCGGCACAACCGACTGGGTCGTTTGGGCATCCTCTGTGCCAGCTCTGCTCTAAGCTCTTCACGGGTATTATCTCATTTAATTCGCACAAGCCCACAAGGAGGTGTTTATAATTTGCATTTGGCAGACATGGGAATGGGTACAGCGCGATGATGGCTACCTGGCCAGTAGGTTGAGGAGCCTGGATTTGAACCCCAGATCTGCACCACGGAGCCACACGCTCCTCGGAGTGTTGTAGGACGGGGGACCGTCTTGCTGCTTCAGATGGTGTGCCTTAAACACTAAGCTATCGCTAAGGTCTTGGTTTGGTTTTATTCAACACACCCTGGGTTTAAAAGTCTATGTTCATTCTCAAAAGAAGACATCCAAATGGCCAACAGGCAGATGAAAAAAAGCTCAACATCACCATTCACCTGGGAAGTGCAAATCGAAACCACAATGAAGCACCATCTCACACCCGTTAGGACGGCTCTTACCAAAACGACAAAGGATAACAAACAGGTGTGGGTGAGGACGCAGAGAGGACGGCTCTGGTTCAGACAAAGCATGTCCCTCTCGGGCGACACCACTAGACACCTGGTGAAAATGAGCAACAAGCGTGAAACTGCCTGGTGGTCTCAGCTTAATCCCCAGTGTCCTCGGGGGTTAGTTCTAGGACCCCCAAGGATAGCAGAATCATTGGATGCTCAGAAGTCTCTGATGTAAAACAATGTGATATTTACATACAACCTACGCACAGCCTCCCGCATACCTTAAATCATCTCTGAATTACTTACACCTAATACAACGTAAATGCTATGTAAATCGCTGTTATACTGTATTGCTTTTATATTTATATTATTTTTTATTGTTCTATCATTATTTTTTTAATATTTTCGATCCGCAGTTAATTGAATCCTGGAGGCAGAACCCACAGATACGGAAGACCAACCGTATATTAATAGTAAACAACAAAAAGCAATTATTTTTCTAAGTAGTCATGACAGTCCTTTTTTGTCTGCGTTAGGAGCAATTATCTCGACATGGTTCTTGAGCTCTGAGACCCCGAGTGGAAATTCATGAAAGGGAGTTGGATGTTTAATTAGGAATTGTTCTGCAGTGGGTCACGGCACCATATTAACACACGCACATGTCTGCATCTCCGCAGCCATACCCACCGCGACAGCCGCACCTTGTGTGATGAGGGATACACCTGCTCTCTGTCCGCGGCTCCTGGCACGGAGCTCGGAAAACCCTGGGAGTTTCCTGAGTGATGTGTTTTTGTCACCATAAGGGGCCCCTTTCCACGTACCTGGGCTTATGCTAAGGAGGTGACTCGGGGGATGGGCCCTCAGGTAATTTCAAGGGAGGGGCTGACCACCCCAGAAGGACCAAGCACACGGGTCCAGGGCTGGAATTTTCACTCCCCAACCTCTGAGGACGGGAGGGGACCAATGATTTAACCCATCGCACCCATGGAATGAAACCCCATATAAAACTCTGCACGCCGGGTTCCCTGGAGCTTATTAGATGAACATGTTCATCAATAACATGTTTGTCAAGAGGGAGATGCTGGGATTTCCGGAGGGGAGGACAGGGAAGCTCCATGCCCCCCCCCCCCCCAGAACTTGCCTGTGATGTCTCTGCCATTCGGTTGTTCCCGGGTTGTCCTCTTTATAATAAAACTGAGATCATAAACATAGCACTCTTCCAGTGAGTTCTGTGAACTGTTTCAGATAATTATTGAACCTACAAGGGATCGTGAGAATCCAAAATTTGTAGCCAAGTTGTTCAGAAGTGCAGGCAGCCTGGGGACCCCACCTGCAGCCCGTACCTAAAGTGAAGGCAGCCTTGCTGGGGACTCTGCCCGTTAACCTGTGGGGTCCACACTAACCCCGGGTGGTCAGTGTCAGAATTGCACTGAATTGCATGACACCCACGTGGTGACAGAGTTGATGCCGGAACACAGCGCTGACGCCCACACTTACAGAGAGGCACAGAGACGGCCAGCAGAGCTGTTCAGTTCCCACTGCGACACCCATCTCCAAAATCCCGGCCCTACAAAATAGCCCCCTTCCCATTTGGAATTAGCCTGCGAGCCCGGGAGCAGCGGGAATCTATTGTTGTTGGCCCATCTGTGGTTTCTGGCCTTGGGCCACAGAAAATTAATCATGGAACTAAACAGTGATTAGCTCAAGGTAAGTCCCTGATCCATTTCGAATTCAATGAAAGTCCGAAACGCTTTGGAAACCCTCCAGGCAAAGGAATGTTCTCTTTCTTTCCCGCTACAGTTGCTGAGAGGATGACATGCGGGCCCGAAGCTAACAGTCACCTCCAGACCAGGAAGCCAGGTCTGACCAGGAACAAAATCAACACCAAATGAAACAAGAGCCGAGCTGTGAAAAGAGTTTGTGTCCCGATGACATGTTCTGCACTATCTGTGTCCAACCGCGCCGGACGGCAGAGTCCCCCCAGCCTTTTAGTTAAAAAGGCAATAAGTCCCCCTTTCTGTGCCAGCCGGTTTGAGTTGGGTTTTCTGTCACTTGTATCCAAATGATTCCTGAAAAACGCACCAAGTTGAAATGCACTTAAATTTTTCCAACAAACAGAAGTAAAGCCTCTAGATATTGGATTTATTCTGTGGTGTGCTGGAACCGGCTCATACCGGCTTGCAAGAGCCAAACTGTGAAATCTTTAGGAATTTAGCAAGTCAGTTGCTAAACTCTTGGTAGCGTGAAATTAGCCACTGGTGTGAGTGGTGTGAGAACCAATTTTTATTAAACAGTTACCGGCACGATATGGGTTCCAGCTCTTGGGTCAAAAAACTATCTTCAGAAGCCACAGGGGAGTTGAAGGCCAGTAATGGAACCCCACTGAAAACCGCCATGACCCCTGCAGCTTTGGTGTGACCTTTCCATAGCCAGCCTCCAGGGCAGCAGGACTGGAGGGGGAAGGACAGAGTGTGCAGCTTCCCTAGGGACGCTCGTGGGGTCTATAATCGCCCCCTCTCCAGTGAGCTGCCTCCTTCCACTTACAGGTTTGACTCAGGCAAAGAAACAGGCTCCGAAAGGTCATCAAATTCTCCAAGGCTCTCAGGACACATCCTGCCAACACCTTGCCCCAACTTCAAAGACCAAAACAACATGACTTCTCCGAGCCAACATCAGGCGGCACAAACAGGATTAAACGCCCCTACCGAGTTGCTAAAGAGATAGACAGCAGAGCCTCTTTTAATTCTTAAGTCTCTTTCCCTGATACGAGGAAATCGCCCCAAGAAAAAGTAGGAGTTCAGAGGCAACAGAATCCCTAATCCGGTCTGCGCAGGGGGTGGAAAAACGGAAGACATTTACAGCTTCCCAAACGTGAACGTTCTGATCACACAACTTTCTTGGTCTCAGGATGGAACATCACAGTCCACTGCGATGCCTCCCCACTCGGGGGCCCCCGACTGCGATATCCTCTCCTCGGCATCAGCTGTTCAAAAAGACTTTTCATCCGGCTGCGGAATAACTGAAGCACCGATCTTCCTACAAGTCTAAAATCATTAAAGGTCAGACTTGCTCCCCCTCAAGGAAGAAAAATACTAAGAGCATTGTTTAGAAACATAATGTCGGCGGTATGCTTCTGTCTAAAAACTATAAAAACTACCGACAGATTTGGTAAAATTTTTGGTGCAAAAGCCGGCAAGCCTCTCTCAGTCCACCGTTTCCAAACACCTTTGTATCTAGGGGACGTGACCTCAAACCAAAGGTTCTGGGTTAAATGCCGAACAGAATGTCAACCCCCCATGCCTGAACGGGGAAGGTAATTTCTACCCCATCAACAATCCTGTTACTATAAGCTGTGCTTCATGCAAGATTCAGACGCGTGACGAGGCTGAACGAGAACCTGGAAATCACACCGCTCCGTCCTTCACGTCATCAGATAAAGAAAGGGTGGCCCAGGTGTCTCTCCATAAAAACCAAAAAGCATCATTCCATTGCGGAACGTGCCCCTTCCTTCCCAGGGAAGTCAGCAGCTCTTCCTAGGAAAACCTAAGTGTTATTCTTGGTGTCCTGAAAGACCCTAAGTGAGTCCCATGTCTGGACACTGGTAGTTCCATTACAGAAAGGACTGGGGTGGGGGGGACGCTGAGCCATCCCTGTGCTGCGATTGTTGGACAGACGTCACTGTTTTGATTGACTCGCTCAGACGGTTTGTCTCTGTTAATTCGTCGCATCAGACGCACGCAGCACAGACTGCTCATCGTCGCCTCTCTCTGTCTCGAGTTCCGGGAGCTGCAGAAGCGGGACCCGCGCAGACTCGTTATCTGACTGTGATTAACAGAACGCAGGGGAGAGCCAGTGCCAGGAGGGAAGGGCTGCTGTGGTTGCCATTGTCCCACCGCTTCCCCCATTTGCTGCCACGCGCAGGAAGGCAGAGACAAAGACAATCACAAAGAGAAGCAGACTGCTGTCGCCTACGTTCTTACAAAAACAAACAATAGGAATTTAAGCTGATTTGTCAAAAGCAGCAGGAAATTTCAGCAACAGAATTTTTAAAATCCCGGCTCCTGGAGGCACCATTTCGACGGCGAGACACTGAGCCAGCGTGAACTCCCACACGGAGGACGGGTCTGTCTCGTCGAGAATCTTTCCTACCTCGTTTTCAAGCTGCCTCTTTTACAAAGAGACTGAACGAGCAGCTGACCCTATAGGATCAAACCTACCCAGAGTGAAACTCCCAAAGGCCTCACTTCACAAAAGCAAAACTATGTCCTTTGTCTTCATTTTTGTGGGTGGGGGAAAGACAAAAAGCAGGCTCTTTTCGGAGGATAAATTTCATATAATTTGCAAGAGAAAAGTATCCTAGGCTGAACTGAGAGTTAATGAGATGGTGAATTTCAAAAATGTAGATTGGATCCTGCGACTCTTTTTTTGAAACCTTCCAGTGACTCCCGCTGATTTGCCCTAAGTGAGCTGTTTTCTACCCATCTTGGATTCCGTTGCTGACCTCTCGCCCTCCTGTGTGCTACATACCCAGCACCCTGCTCGGAGCAAGGGGTCGAGTCAGAGGTACAACCTTGCAGATGTGATGTGAATATTTCTGAGGCTCTAAGGCCCAGATGGTGACCACAGTTAAGAATGCTGTATTGTAGACTTGAAATGTACTCACAGAGATTTTAAGTGCTCTTAGCACAAAAAACAAATCAGTTCGAGTGGAAATGCATCCGTTAAATAGCTTGACTTATGTATGCACATATCTAAACAGCATGTTGTACACCATACATACACACATAGAACTTTTACTTGTCAATTAAAAATAATGTTTTTAAAGAGGAACTAAATTAACTTGATTGTGGTAATCATTTCACACTATCTATAAACATCAAATCATCCCATTGTACACTATAAATGTGTATAATTTTATTTACCAATCATCCCTCAATAAAGCTGGGGGCGGGGGAAGAACAGGGGTCCAAACCCATGGTTCCTGGACCAATCCTGAACTGCCACTGGTTTCTGTGCAGCCCACAAAGTAAAAATGTTTTTTACATTTTTAAATGGCTAAAACAACGAAAAGAAGAATATTGCATGACATATACAAAGGATATGAAACTCCAATGTCCGTGTTTATAAGTAAAGTTTTATTAGAACAGAGGCACGGACATTTGTTTACAGATTGTCCGGCTGCTCTAGCGCTGCACCCACAGAGCTGAGTAGCTGCGGCAGAGAGGGCATGGCTGTGACTTAGAACATAACACTTATTCGCTCCCTAGGGCCTCCACTCTGCCCCTAGAAACTTCTGGTCTCAGATATCCTCACCCATCACCTCCCGAAGGCCCCACCTCTTGGTACCATCACCTTGGGGCGCAGGGTTTCAGCCTCCGGATTTTGGAGAGACCAAGACATTCGGTTCACAGCAGGTCTTGGCGTCAACATCACCTCTCCAGCAAAGGCGTCCTGGACCACCTCATCCACCAAGCACCCCTCACTCTCCATCCACTCCTGGTACCTCCTTCCAGGCGCTCGGCACTCCCTGCAATTACTCTATTTATCACTTTCTCTCATCATCGGCCTCCGCACTGGAACATAAATTCACAGCGGTGCGCCCATCCCTCCTGCTCACCGAGGGGCCCGCGCTGTCAGTGCTCACCGAGCGTTGAATGAATGATGCGTGAATGAACGAATAGATTCATAGCGGACAGAGCACGGGCTTTAGCATTCTCCTCCCAAAGGACCCCACAGGGAAAATAAGCATTTAATATTGTTTATAAGTGAGCTCTTAAAGGGCCCTTATGTTTGCCTGTGAGTGAGAAGCGTTAATTTATGAAATGTAAGGTTGAATGGACATTGGGAATGTCAGTAGCTCCGTTTGGACATGTGGGCATTTCTTCTTCTTCTGTTTTTCCTCTTATTCTGTTGTCTTCTTCTTTGTAGATATAACAATAGACTCAAAAGGTAATGGAACTGGTGGTGCCCGGATTCAATCTGAGAAAGGCTTGGTGCGTTCAGATGAAGACGATGGTTAGGGGAAGACTTATGGACACCCAGTGGGCGTCAGATGAGAGACGTGGCCATCCTGGCTGCTCCGTGGCTGGAGCTGCAGCTCAGGGGTCTGGTGGATAACAAAACAGGTGAGGCTGGCTTGGGGGCATTGTGGGCATTGGGGGTGTTGGAGGCAATGGGGGTGTTGGGGGTGAGGGAAACAGAAGAGCATTTGCCTCCAAAGGACATGGGATCCAATTGGTCACCACTGACGAGGGCCCCTGGGAACACCAGCCCTGCTTCGACTTTTCCAGGGACACCAGAAATCCAACTTCGTGTTAATTTTCTTGATTTAAAAAATGTTGACAATTCAATGAGGTAAACAACACCAGCGACGTTCTATTGATCAGACACAACATGTCCATAGGCGATGTTTGGCCCACCGGCTGCCACCTTGATAACTCTGGCCTAGAGATTTCCAGTTTAATCAACGTTGCAGTATTCATCCATTCGTTCATTCATTATGTACCAGGGCCGGGACGTAGTCTCAGGCTGTGTGCTTGGCATCGTTAAAATGCTGGGACTTCTTCATTCGAGAGGCCCACGACACAGTCCCTGGTCTCCCGCAACTCCCCATCTAGTTCCAGAAACAAGACACACAAGTAAAATACCTCAGAAACTCAACATAACAGAGGCCCCTTGGGTTGGTTCTGTGCGGATTCTCGCTGCTACTGAGGAAGCAAGCCGTGAGCCAAGAAGTGTTAATTCCATTCAAATCCGATTACCTGTTAATCTAAACTTAGCCCTTAGCATCCTCATCACTAAATCCTATCACTTAGAACAAGAACTACCACTGTTTCAGTGACCCTAGCAAAGTCCAAAAGGAAGAACAGACAAATCATTATTTCCAACTCAGCAATCTCTCTCTGCTTGGAAGCTTGCTTTGAGATGCGGCGGAAATTCTGGCTGGGGACTATGGGGACAACTTCTCCACAGTCACTCCATGGCTTCCACTCTGCTCCTTTCATGAGTATATTAGTCAGGAATCCTTCAGCAACAAATGACACAAACCTAAATCAAATCAACTTAAAGAAAAAAAGATAATGTATTGGCTCATGTAACTGAACAGTTCTGGGGTAATGCTGATGGCTTCAGGTAGGGCTGGATCAAGCCGCAACAATGCCATTATGTTTGTCTTCTGTCTGTGTCTTTGTGTTGGCTTCATCTCAGGCTCTATGAGGTGGCCCCCAGAAGTGCCAGCTTGTATCCTCCTTACTGCTATTAATTCCCACAAAATGTGACCTTATCACTTCCATAGTTTCCACCAAAAGTCATGAGCCTGTCTCTCTTTCACCGGAATTAGAAGAGGTACCAGTCCCTGATCCGATCATTGTAAAGATGTTGATAGCCTCTCTATCATCTCTCCACCTCCGGCAGTGGATGGGTGGAGAGGAGGGAGTGGTCCCCCACAAGAAACAAGGTGCTGTCATGAGAAAGGGGAACAGAGGCTGAGAGTGCAAACGTAATTCATGTCCACTACAACGAGAGTAGACTCCCTCCCCAGTCCCAGAATGAGGTAAATCCTCATGAAGAAATAACTTCCTTTAGACATTGGGAAGAAAAGAACAGGAAACTATTAATGTCCTTCCAGAGCGGAGACAGAATGAGGTGGAAGGTTCACCGTGGCTGGGGGCAAACGCATGTACAGAACTACACTACAGGCAAGAAGAACTTCCAAGACATGTCTGTCATCTTTCCGAAATCTCAGGCGTTTCACGCACCCAAGTCCGACCGAGAAGACAGCTGACCGACAGCTGGCGCTCAGGCATTTGCTGGGAGGGGGACGCCTCCACCCCATTTGCTCAGCGGAGCAACATCCCAAAATGCGTAAAGCAGAGAAGGTCACAGAGAATCTCATTCACCCGGCGTCCCATGGTCAGCCTGCAAGTAGGCAGGGGTCAAAACAGCAGGCACAGCTATTTGAGAACAGTGGCTTGATGCTACCCGCTAACCACACACACACACACACACACACACACACACACACACACACCCCGATAAGCCAAAGCCTCATTTTGTAGCCTCTCTACAGAGCTCTTAGGCAGTGATGACAACTCACCTCAGAAATCTGACTCCTGGGTGTCTGTATATTAGCACAGAGCTTGCTGTTTCTCCTCCAATCGTGCCAGGATAAGTTATTCTAATGTCTTCACATTAACCACTCCCTGGAACACACGTTTGTGGAGCTGCGTGAAACCGTCTTTAGCCCTAGAGCGATGACGGAAGTGCAGCATCTACATGAGACTGGGGCCGGTTTCCGGCAGTTTTGCCCTGAGAACTGAGACCATCTGCATCCACAGAGCTAAATGACCAGGACCGAGAACTAAGACCCTCTATATCAAAATGACTTTCCTGTCTGTTCCAGGAAATTCCTGCCCAGCAACATAAGACTGTGAAATAATAAATGATCTCACTGTTTGCTTCAGGAAATTCCTGAAAACTGATTTATTTAAACAATCTATTGCCCGCCTGGGCTAAAAGCTCACTTACAACTGTATATCAAGATTTGCTGAAGGTCCCCTGCTTTGCTGTGTCTACCTGACCCTCATATTGAAGGATCTGCCTTAAGCTACTTGGGGTCAAACTCTAAAACTCTTTACTGTCTAATCTTGAACTTCCTTTCCTGAAATCCTACTGAGACGTGCTTGACTAAGAAGGTCCACCATGGTCACTGGGAGGTAGACGGTTGCCACCTCAGAGCACCTCCTTGACCTTCTCCACTCCATTCTGCGCAGTGTGTGGACTGACCTCTGCAAGTCCCATTCCAAGGACTCCATGTCAGCTGGTTTTAGGCTGGATGGACCAATGAAAGCCACTGTGGGAGACTGCGGGGTGGAAGAGAGAGGCCACCCCTTATACTATGCCTGGGTGAGTGACTCAGGTGTCAGCCACACCTTTTCTCTCGGAAGCTCCCGTAGGATACACTTGTCTTGGCACCTGGACTCTGGGAGCACCATCTCCTCGCTTGGTCCTTCAGCCTGGTGGGGTCAGCGGCTCCCTGTGTAGCTAATCTCTGAGTTTCCCACCTCTCCCTGTTGGTACCCAGCTTCTCCATCATTTGCAAAACCAATTTATTTTACTAAATTCCCTGTGCTTGAAATATTTGAAATGCTTTCTGTTTTCCTGGTTAGACCCCAAGCGATATATAAAATATTAATAACTCCATGAGGGAAATCAATAGCATGAAATAAATCCCAAACACCAGAATGTGTGCCACCTCCCAACACAATCATAAACGTTTGAGGTGATGACTATGCCAACTATCCTGATCCGATCACTGTGGAGTATATGTATTGAAACATCACACTGTGCACCCCATAAATGTGTACAATTATTGTACATATTTAAATTTAAATTTTCAAAATTTAAATTTTTAAAAAAATCACATGATCATGGCAATTGCTGCAATAAAAGTCTATGACAAAGTTCAATGCCCACTTATGAAAAAAACTCTCTGGAAATTAGGAATAGAGAAGAATTTACTCATCTTTATTTAAAAAAACAAATCTGTAAGAAACCTATAATTAACACCATGCTTAATGGTTTAAAACACGGTGCCTGTCCCCTAAGATTGGGAACAGGGCAAAAATGTGTGCTCCGACCACTCTTATTCAACATCAAGTGGGGGTCCAGCCAGCGCAAGAGACAAGGGAAAGGAAAAAGGAGGGAAAATGCAAAAAGACTGAAAAGTAAGCAACAAAACTGTATTCACAAATGACATGACTGCCCACAAAAACATTCCCAAAAAGTCTGGCATAAAAATTTTTTAAAGTTACTAAAACAAACAAGTGAGTCTAGGATAGAAAGTCAATATATAAAAATTAATTGCATTTCTGTATAATTGCAATAAAGAATTATAAACTCAAATTTTTAAAAGAATACTATTCCCAATAGCACCCTAAAATCTGGAACACTTTGGTATAAATCTAAAAAATATGTGCAGCATCTGTATGCTGAAAACTATAAAACAGTGATGACCAAAAACAAAGAAAACCTAAGTAAATGGTCAGATATACCATGTTCATGAAATGGAGAACTCATCATAATTACAATGGCGGTTTCCATTATTACTAAGGTGGATTTTCTGCAGGTTCAATACAATTCCAATAAAAATACCAGCAGTACCTTTTTGATTGATTGCTTTGGATATTCACAAGCTAGTTCCAAAATTTATATTGCCAATAAAAAAATTAGACTAGCCAAAAGAGTTTTGAAAAAACAAATAAAGTTAGAAGATTCATTGTACCTGATTTCAAGATTTATTACAAAGAACATCTATATTGGACATAGACCAGGAGAACAAAATGGAGAGTCCATAATATACCTTCCATATATGGTCAAATGACCTTGACAAAAATGTAAAGTTAATTTAAAAGAGAAATAATAGACATTAACAACAAATTACGCCAGAACAATTGGTCATTCATATGAGAGAAAGTGGATATTGATCCAGACATTGCACTATACACAAAAATTAACCAAAAGTGGGTCACAGAGCTCAGTATACAACCCACAACTATTAGGATAGAAAACATAAGAGAAAAGCTTTGCATCCTTTGGTTTGGCAAAGACTTCTAAGATATCACCACAAAAGCAATGTCATAAAAGAAAAAAAGAATGAATTGGACTTCATCAAAATTTAAAAAAAAAGTCTTCCCTGCAACAGACAAGTTAAAGAAACGACATGCTATAGACTGAGAAAAAGTGTTTTCAAATTACATATATGATAAGAGACTTGCATACAAATAAACAAACAATTCTCAAAACTGAACAGTAAGACAACCCCAATTTGTTGTCCATTTTAAAATAGCAAAGGATTCGAACAGACACTTTACCCAAGAAGACGCACAGATGGCAAATCATCACACTGAAAGCTGCTCAACATCATTAGTAATTAGGGAAATGCAAATTAAAACCACAATGAGGTACCATTACCAATGTATTAGAATAGCGAAAATAAAATTACAATGTGAAAATATCAAGTGTTGGCAAGGACGTGGAACAGCTGGAAACTCACCCGTTGCTGGTATAAACGCCAAATGGTTCGACGGTTTTGCAAAAAACGGTTTGGCAGTTAGTTATGATGTTAAAAACACACTTCGCAGAGGACCCAGCAATCTCATCCCTAGAAATTTACCCACAAAGAAATGAAAACATATGTCCACACAAAACCTGCACACAAATGCTTATGGTGGCTTTATCCATAATAGCCAATATTAGTAACCACTCTGGAATCTTTCATCTGGCAAATGGGTAACTCTGATACACCCATACCGTGGCATTCTACTTCAAGAAGGAAAAGAAATGAACGACTGATATACCCAGCAACCTGTAAGAATACCAGATGCCTTCTGCTAAGGGAGATGAGTCCAACTCAAAAGGCCATGTACTATACGGCACCATTTATATGACATTCTGGCAAAAGCAAAACTATAAGGAAAGGAGGCAGATCAGCAGTTCCCAGGGGAAAGAGATGAAGGCAGGGACCAGACATGGAAGGGCAAGAGGAAACTTTTGGGGGTGATGGAAACGTTCTATATTGTAGCAAGGTAGCAATGGTTACAATTGTAGATTGTAGCAATGGTTACAAGACTATACATAGTTGTCAAAACTCATAGAACTGTACCAAAAAAAAAAAAGGTGAATTTTACTCTATGCAAATTGCATTTCAATTAACCTGACGCTTCCCCTCCCAAATATCTTCTTATGTGGTTTCAGCCTGCAGCGGAGTTCTGAATCCCTGCTTCCCTCCTTCCACACGTGGACAGACGGCCTCCCCCAAAGGCTCCAGGGTTCTCAGCCTTGAAGGCGCATCAGAATCACGTGGGAAGCTTTCAAAGACGCAAGTGCCTGGGTCTGATCCTGGCATATTCTGATTTCATTGGTTCAAATTGTGGCTTGGGCCCTGGAGAGTTGGGAAGCTCTGCAAGTGATTCTCATGTGTAACCAAGACTGAGAACGACTGTTCTAAAAACAAGCGTCTTCCCACATTATTGCTCCTGTAACTCCTAATAGAAAACAGTCACAGCTAGGTACCCACTTGTACATTTTAAAATTGACATCTAATATTCTTTGCCAGAGTTTCCGTAGTTGCTAAGGATGAAGTTTCTAGGGTATTGTAAATCTTGACATTTTAACATTATACTGTTGCATCAATCTTTTAAATGTATCCATTGGAATATAAATAACACAATGGCTTGACACCCACCACCCATCTATAAAATCCATGACAAACTCTTCATTAATAATCAGAAATGTTACTTTGTTCTCTTTTCTCCTTGAACTCGTACTTCCATTCTAGTTCCCTCACTGAATTTTTTCCTAATGTAACACATTTTTAACCTTGAAAGTAATGTATCCATTACCCTGCTACTTCTTCTTAAAACAAAACCGTATTTACATACTGTGTATAAATGTGTTTCTATATTGACCTGAAACTCTTTCAAGTTTCTTCTCACTGGAAGATTCTCAGTATTCAACAATTTCCTCCAACTGGTATTATCATAATGGATTGCTACACAATCAAAACAATATATATTACACATTTAGTAAATACCTTTTAAAATAAAAAGTAATTTTTATTGCAAATGTATCTCTTAATGAGCTGTTGGATGGAAGTGTTATGCTTCTTTGATTAAAGGAATTTTCTAATTGCACTTTTGGAACTGTGAAGGTTTTTACATCTGGGGGAATGAATCATAGTGAGACAATAGAAAGAAGAGAGGTGCCTTTCTACTGGAAAATCAAAGAAGAGTGTGTACGTGTATGTGTGAGAGAGAGAGAGAGAGAGAATGAATAAATGAACAGGCAATTGAGAATTAATCTGGACAGATCAAGTTTAAGAGTGAATGCAGAAGTTGAGAATATGGAAACCTAATTCCCTTTAAAACATCCCTATTCACAAACTCCTTAGGTCTCTTCATTCCACTCATACAGCCTGTTTAAAGGGAACTGATCTACACAAATAACATAACAAATCATTAAGCAAAAATCAAGCAGTCCCTTGAAATTAAAGCTAAACATTATACAGAAGGAATAGTAAATTCATACATCACCAGGGTGAGGAGATAACACAAATGCATGAAGCCTTTTCAGATTTAAGAAACACAGGACACTCTGGTCTGGTTTTTATTTCCCTACTTTTGACAGAGCTCTGCATACAGAGAGCTATTAAATATTCTGCCACTATAGGAAACACAGTAGTTAAAGGCCAGTGATGAGTAAGAGTGGAGAAAACAAAGAAGTGCTGTAATAAGAGTGGACCCTGTGCAGGCGGATGACCCTCCGCTTCTGTTACTGGAAGCACCTGCTCAGCTGTCGCACCTGCTCAGACATTCAGGCCAGCGCTGCTCCAACCTCAAGAGAAGCAAGAAAATCCACCTGTTTCTGAAAATCTCCTGATTTCAAAATGTTGATGAGACATCCATAGTACAGCTACATTAAATCCACTTACAGGCCACAGTGTAACACTTGACATTATCCGTCAAGAGCAAGCCACACCTCTGACACCACAGCAAGAAACTGGATGACAAGATACATTTCTTCTTCTCTGTTGAAGACACATTGCTCCAGCAGCTCCATTGCTGTGTTGTTTTATGTATTTTACACATGTTTGATTCACACAGCACGCTTTTAAATTTAAGTTGTAAAAGGACAGTATTAATAACAGTTTCCCTTTCCTATCAAAAATCTTTTTAATACATGCAAAGCAATTCTGGGAAAATTACTTTCAGACAGTAAAAATGTGACTTTTGGCCTAAATGCACACTGCACGCTTTTGTCCTTCCCAAAGTTTAAATCTTAGGTTATCTACAAGATCTTAGAAGTTGTTTTCCTTTATTGTTTTAAGATTACATTTATCTGAACTACGGGCAGAATCCAACTCCCTAAGGTGTACTCCCTAATTAAGGAAATCACGCCAACTGCGCTATTGGAGGCAGACACGCAGACCCTGAGCAGGTAAGGCAGAATGCATTTTTAAGCTGCGTGTTTTGTTTTTTTTTACCATTGCTGTACATCAAAACCACTGTTTTCCCTCCCACTGTTGACACTGTTCCCCTAAAATGTACATAATATTATTTCAGATGCTCTCTCTCCCTTTCAACAGAATTCTCCGTAGTTTTACTGATCTCACGTTTCAAAATACTGAATGCTTGTAAAACAAGCAGTTGTGTGCTTTGATACTCACTTTAAACAGCACATAACGCAAATATTTATTCACAACAGTAATTTCCATTGTGCATAGTTTTTACATCTAATTAAAGACCCTGAAAAATTACAATCATAGAAAACAAAAGCTTACATTACATTTAAACAAACACTCAAAGGACAGAGTAACTTCTCCAGGAGGGTAAAATTCTATACTGAGTCACCATCTAGGCAACAGTACAAAATTCCCTTTATAGTTAAATATTACAGAAAATTGAATAATTGAATCTTAGCTTTAAAATTAAAGCAACCCTAAGAGTAGAATGTTGCTGTTTTGTTAACCACCCAGCATCCATTGACCCTTTGGGTAATGGTATCCCAAATTGTTTTGTATAACCCCCTCCCTCATCTCCTTACCAAGTGATTCAGGTGGGTTCCAGCTCCAGGCTCTAAAGGGACAGCTTAGTGTCCAAGCTTGAGCCAATCAGTCCAAGCCTATCCCATCCTCCTGGGCACAGTGACTGATTCAGGGAAGCCTCATGGAGCCATGTGAGCTGCTATGTGGCAGGCCCAGAACTTTGATAGCACTAAGAGAAATGTTCTTTGTTTTTACTAAGTTCAGGGTAGGAAGGTGTAATCCTGAGCTAGGGAGCCATCTTTCCTCAATGAGGGACAATGTGTATAAATAGACCTGAGAAAGGAGAACTAAGAGATTCTAGGTCCCTCGGGCCTCTCTTAAGCACCTGGATCAAGCCTTACCTGATGCCATTCATTTTTGTCTCCAGAATCTCAGTTATGTGAACCAACACATTTCCTTTTCCCTTTTGGCAGAGACTATTAATGTTGCCCAAACACCTATGTGTTCTTCTATATTTCCCAGTCCTTGAGGTTAGATGAAGACCATCTTTCTAAGTAGTAACCGATGGGATACGGGCTCAAGTAATGAAGCCATTCAATCCCTTTATTAAAAGGATTTGTTCTGTAAAACTTGGATGCAGTCAAAAGGCCACACTCAAGGATCCAGAAGGCCACATGTGGCCCCAAGGCCACAGGTTACTCACCCCGTCCTGCCCCAGTTGTGCTGACCTCAAAGGCCCCAGTGTGCTCTAAATGGAATAACTACAAGATGGAAGAGGGTTCACATGGTCTCCAAGTGAACAAGAAATAAACCTTTCTCAAATTCAGCCACTGAGACACGGACATGTACCCATCACTGCTGGTTTTAACTAATATATCCCTCAGGCAATACAAGATTATTCTTTTATACCTACTGTCAAAATACCCTCACTAGGAAGTATTCCCTGAAATCAATAAAACTAGCTGGAACTCTTCCATCCAATCCACAGTTTCTGGGGATTCTCTTACACTTTGCTTCATATTCTAAAGAAAGATGCTCAGAACAGAAGATCTGTTTTGATTTCTTTCTTTACAGCAAGTCCCACTAGGACAGTAGTCTTGAAGGCTTTGGGATGGTAAAACACGAACTAGTCCTTCTTCTAGAAGGGCTCTAGTTGTAAAGGAACACAAACACTTTAAAATGCTAGAAGAGTAAAGAACTATCTAGAAAAATCAAAATCAAATCAGCTATCCACCAAGTCCTTAATATGCCCACATTATGAAAAAGAATGTGAGAAACACAAAATAAAGATCCTTGCCCCCCTTTCCTAGAATCGTCATGGAAAATGAAAAAACAACCTGTATGAGATACTCCAACATGATTTCTTGTAACATCAGTGGTATCAAAAATCAATTTTAACAAGACGAGAATTTCTGCAGGTACTGAAGATCGGCACATTTAACACCAATTCTAGTTCCTTGCTCGTGTACCTTGGTGAATTGAGGAAGATAAAACCCTATAAATTAGATTTGCAGGAATGTCTTGAAGCCACGGTTCCCAACCTGGCTGAAGTCCTGTTGAACAGATGCGTCTGTTTGTAAGGTGGAATGAGACAGCGAGTGATTTGGGGCTGTGGCTACACAGGAGACCAGTCCTTCTTACAAGTACAATGGTACTGCGCCGGGTATTCTGGGGTAGCACTGCCGGAAGGTGCTAGAAGGAAGGCAGTAGCAATGGCAGGACTGGGGCAGAACAGGAGCCCACAAGGGCTGGGGGTTTCCCCTGGCTGCTGTTGTTCCCAGCACAAAATCCTGGTCCCTCATGTGTACAGAGAATCTACATTGTACACTAGCTCCTACGCTCTAATAAGCCCTTCTCTTCCAGGGTGGATCCTGTCATCATCAGCTAAGAAACCACAGCCAATACAGAAGGAACACAGTCACGGAAAAGAGGGTTCTAAAGGGTTAAGGGACAGTCAATCCCTTTCACCACATAGTCAAAGAATTTGTCTATACCTGTATCATAAGGCTTACCATAGATACTTATAACTGTTCGTGCCTCAGTTTCTCCCATTTAACTGTAATCTCACAAGGGCAGAGTTCATCTCATACTCACATCCATGTCCCCAGAGCCCATCTCATTGCATCTACCATCTGTCCCAAAAAAATAATTGTTGGATAAACAGATGCATACTCTTGCTCCACAACACCTGTAACTTTCCCTATTGGAGATAAAATACTGGAACCAAGTAGATTCTGGGACTGAACTTGAATATTTCACGCATGCCTTTCGGCAGCCGAGGCCTCCCGAATTCCGTGGAAATCACAGAATCAGGGGAGAACTCTCATTCTGAATTAAAAATACAGACCTGTTGCTTTGATCCCGTTTCATACTAGCAATGCCCAAACAGCATGTCCTAGAAGGTGCCATCTTCCCAGCAGACTGGATTGCACCCTTTCCTTTCCTCGTTCAAGTGCATTTTCTGTTTTCCTCGTAGCCTTGAAGCCAGAGTCTCTTTATCTCCACCTTGTCTGCCCACGGACGTTCTCTCGCTGTGGCCCACTTCGGAGAGCGTGCCCTGGGAGAGCAAGCAGCCTGCCATTCTGGATCTTCCTCCCAGAGCACAGACTTTGTCACCTCGTCCACTCCAATCCCTCGCTCTCCAAGAGCCAAGTCATCATAGAGCAAAGGACCACACTTTGAGCAAAATAGAGTTTCAGGGCGTCGAGAGCCACCTCATCAAAGAGCAGTTAACTCTCCTCACAAAGACGTCTGAACGGTTTTCAAGGGGCACCATTCCGCAAATGCTGCTGGGGACGGCAGAAATTGACACTGTCGTTGTCAAGAGCATCAAGTTCGGCAAAATTGATACTTTCGTGTATTGTGAGCACCTGTGCAAAATGGTGCAGCGTTTTAGGAAGGAACTTGGAAGCAAAAGCTCAACTCATACCCTTTGCTCCAGTGAATAACCAACTATCTAAGGAAGGAACTCAAAACTAAAATTATGCACAAAGATAATTATTTCTTATGATAATAGAAAACTATAAAGTATATCCAGCAAAGGCAGAACCTTTCAAACTATGATACAGACATTAAAATTATATTCATGATACATTTTGTAAACATGAGGAAATGCTTATATGAGCACATAAACTCAGAAAAAGTTGAAAACAAATGGTATGTACCACACAGAGAGCAAACACAACTGGTTTAAAAATTCATAGAAAAACAACTACAATGAAATACATCAAAAGGTGAAGCAGTTGCCTTTGGGGAGTGAAATTGTTTCTTTTGACCTCTCATTTCAAGAATAATTTGAAGTAGTTTACAAAAAAAATACAAGCAATGGGATAAAATAAGTAGGCAAGAAGGCAGACAGCGAGAGAGAAAGAACAAGGATAGGAAAATAAAATAAAGCCAAGGATAAAACTCATACACAGGATGCATGTCTTAAATGCCCATATTATAAATAGCAAATTGAGCTCTGAGAGCTCCAGCAGCTAAAGCAAAAACAAGCACGTGATCACTTACACAATTCACCGTGTTAGTGGGATAGAGTATAAACTATTTCTCAGAATAAACAGCTTATTTTCTCCTGGAGCTAAGACCTCAGAAAATTTTTTCCAACATTTCTTAGAATAGGGAAAAATCCGTGTTTTAATAGTGTTCTTAAAACATCCCTACAAATGTTTCTTGAATATTCCTCAATACTGGGTAATAACCTACTGCCAAAGCATAATTCAATTTAAAGAACTTTGTGAGTCAAATTGCCCAGCTCCCTGGTTTTCTGGCTTGATCTGAGCGAACAGATGGGCCTCGGGATACCTCTTCTTCTCCTTCTCTCTTCCTCCCCCTTCCCTCCTCTTGCTCCTCCTCCTCCTCCTCCTGGCTTTTTCTTACTACCTTTGTGGACACTCCACACCTTCCAAAAATGCACTTGCAGTACTGTAAAATCTGAATAAAATTTTTCCCACTGACCAAAGTCATTATTTAATTGAAACGCAAATACAGTGGTTTCACACTCGGGCTCTGTGATTTCCCCATCTCATGCTGCAGCCACAAGCAGCCCTTAGGGATGCGGCCATTTACTCCAAACCCAGGACCACCATTCCCACTCTCCTCCCATCCTTAAACTCCAGCTACAAAATTCCTATGTTTGCTCAGCGACATTCAAAACTGACACGCTCACTAAATGGTCTGATTTCTCTAAATATAACCGTGCCTGTTTTTAGGACTCCTTTTGTTCACTTAGGCAGTTATCTCAAATTCTCGAGCCTCAGTTTTTCCCTCTGTAAAATGGGAATACTGCTACTCATAGGATAGTGACGAGTATTTAATGAGTGAGTAACAGTAAAACCTTTAGAACCCCGCCTGGCACAAACTGAGTATCCAACAAATGATAATAAAATAACTATTATTATTACTGTTTATTTTGAGTGAGCAGAACCACTACCCACCACCAAAGCTTCCACTCATTCGGGAGACCTTCCTCTGGAGTTCTGCCACATCTGCTTCTGCCTCCTGAAGCCACAGAGACGGGCACATCCTTCCGTAAAAAGAGAGCCGTCCCTGTCTTTGGAAACGGTCATCCTCTTTCCAAGTCAAAGCCACAGGACTCCTTTCACGCCCCTCACTGTGATAAGGGGTCTGGGTTTCTCATTTTCTGAATAAATTAAGATTCTCCACTCTTCCCTTTTGCATAACGAAGTCATCCAGATGTAGCACGACTGTCTGGGTTTGACGCAACAAGGGCCATCGTGGTACGGGGAAAACACTTTCTTCACCCCATAAATCATAACGGTGTGAAGCGTTGCGGTTCAGCCTTCACGCGCACATCTGGAAGCCACACCTGGCCCTCCCCTGGGTCCAGCCCTCCTGCCGTGGTGCTCTGACGCCGGCTCCAGACTGTCCCGTCCCTGTCGTGAGCAGATCACAGGGAGAGTGACTTCCAGGCCCTTCAGACCTGAGCCCCAGGCTCCACCTGCAGCATCTGGGAAGACACCCCTCGCTCCCGCCAGCATCCGGCCCTTCCCAGGCCCAGGCCGGTCAATGAGTGAAGCAGACACCGGCCGGAGCCGGAAGGTGGAGAGGGATGAGCTGGGTTCTGGTGGCATCAACAGTCCCCACATCAAGCTCAGCTACAACCCGCCCAAGCCTGGATTTGGAAGTCACTTGGGAGAACTCTGTTTGAAGACATGTGACATAAAGAGTCCTGCTGGTGCCAAGATAAAGATGATGGCAAAGATTATCATCACTCGTTAGTGCCTCTGGCCTTCCAGACTTGAGGCTCTATAAGCTACGGTGACACAATCCCACCCCCAGAGCTCATGTCTCCCTTGTTGTCGTGGCTTCTGTTCTTTCTTTGGCAGACGCACAACTCTGTCGACTCCTATTAAGCTTGTTTGCATACAAATCCCCAAGTCTTTTTGCACAGGTTGCTCCCGAACTCCTCTCTCCT
This sequence comes from Varecia variegata, assembly GCA_028533085.1. Classification (NCBI taxonomy): domain Eukaryota; kingdom Metazoa; phylum Chordata; class Mammalia; order Primates; family Lemuridae; genus Varecia; species Varecia variegata. The sequence goes on from CM052452.1 coordinate 1,432,372, forward strand.
GTACTTCCCGTCGGTGTACGTGGACCGAAGGTCAGGGTGTGGCTTACGTCCCCTGGGTCTCACGTGTTAGGCTGGCCTTTGTGACCAGGAGATCTTTCAGATCACAATTCTGCCAGGTGGCATCTTCCCTGTTCTGCCTGTGCACCTGCTCTTCTGGAGCGTGGACGGGCCCCATCTGTCTTGACAGCCCGCCTCTGCTACGCGTGCGCACCTGGGAAGACGGGGGACGGGGTCCCGGGCCCCCCTTGGACCAGGCTGACATCGCGCCACCTGCAGGCACTGAGCTCCGTGAATCCACCTGAGCACAGCACCTCCCGGGTACGTGTTACCGTAGTGTGGACAAGAGCACTGGAGTGAGTACAACTCTCGGTCCCCAACGCCAGTAAACGCCAGATATAAATCTTCATGTGTGTGTTACAGAACCAAGTTTCTATTTTCGTTTCACATTTCATCCAGTAGCAAAACAAAGGCTCTGACAATGCTGTTCCTGACCCGTCTACCTGCAAAAATTTCAGGGATCAGCTCTACGTTCCAAGAGGTTCAGAGTGACCAGGACAACCAGGAGGGCTCTGCAAGTGTCCGGATGGCAGCTGGTCTCCCGTGGTCAGTCCATCCAGTCCACGGCTGAGCCTCCCTGGTCTTGGCCATGGACCTCCTCGGGCCGACTGGGCTCCCTCCGCCATGTCTGCTCCACTCCCGGCTGCCCAGGAAAGCTGCCCCTGGCCAGGTGTCACCTCTCACAAACATCGCTCCTGCTTCTTTTCCAGGGGATATCATGTATGACTCTCCAAATCTATACTGTTTGGGGAATTGATTAATAAGTGACATAGAGCATCTGAAAAACACACCAGCATCTGAGCTGCTCTATAAATTCTCCTATTCTTCCCCGTCCCCCAGTAAAAGAAATATTTACTTAGCGAAAGAAGAAGAGAGAAGCCCAGAAACCATATGCCTGTGAACATATGTCTTTCCAAATCTTTTCTCTTTTGTTGGCTATCAGCTTTTGCAATCGAAGCTTGCACCCTCTGCCGCAGGAAGAGGCGGTGGCTGCCGCGTGTGCCCAGAGAGAGAGGCTTCCGGGGTGGCAGGGAACGTGGGCAGGCGCGGGGCGGCGCCAACCTGTGTTCTGATGTCAAAATGCTTTACTGCCACGTCATCCTAGGAGACGCCAGGCACCCTGACTCTCGGCGAGCTATCTTATAACTTCAGCATCCTCTCTGCTACCAATGTGGCTTCTCTGACCAGAACAAAAACAAACAAGCAAATGACAGCAATGAAACCCGGCACATGTCCTCTTAGTGAATCTGCTACTGAGGGAGATTCCCATAAACGTGAACATTTCATGTCACTCTCGTGAAAAAAATAACTTGATGTCACTGAAAATTAACAGCTCCTGCTGACCGATTATCTTTTCAAATGTATAGCGGAATCACTTTTCATTTAATAGACTTTAATTCTGCAGGGGTAGAAATGGATATTCGAATCTTCTTTCAAATGTATGTGTTTTTACCTTGGTTACTAGTAAAAAAAAAATCCTCCCTGTTCTGGAAATGGACTTGAATCTCTTTTCAAATGCATGCCACAAATGTATACATTTTTTAAGCTTTCCTCCCTAACAATTCTTAAATAATGTCTGGGAGGGGCCTTCTTGAGTGATGCTGGTGTATAAATGGACCCCCAAAAACAAACGTTTAAGAACAGAGGTGCACTGTCTGGGGGATGGGCACACTGGTGGCTGTGACCCGGGCAGTGCAAAGGCAACATATATAACCTAAACATTTGCTCCCCGTAGTATCCTCAAATAAAAACATAAATTAATTAAAAGAAAATAAAGAGCAGAGGTGAAGGCAGCACCTGGCTTCCAGCTGTCAGCCACTCTTACTCTTCCCAAAGCAGTTTTTTTTTAATAAATGAAAAAGCCACAGAAGGATATTCTGGGTCATTGGTCTCATCTCGCAAGTCCAACCTGGCTTCCTCTTCCTCGTGCTGGAGGCCCCACAATATTTCCCCAATCCAGTCACGCTTGCTGCGTGGCACCTAAAGCCAAACTCACCAATCCGTACGTTCACCAAACCCAGCATCCTCCTTCTGCAAATGGAAACCATATCTGCTTGCCTTCATTCTACATGCGTCCTCCTCATTCTGCACAATCTCCCGGCGATCGCTACAGCGGCACCTACTCCTTGAATCCCGGAAGGCTGGAGGCCGCGTCTCGGTCTTCCCTGGCTGAGACCCCACGCACGGCAGTGAAGCAGACAGATGAACGGACGACAAACTACAGGTCACTGAGCACACGGGCAAGTTCCTCAAGAAGAACTTCAAGGAGCCTGACCTGGGAGACAACCACGCACGTTTCACACAATGTCATAACCTCTCCGACCTTCCTGCCAGTCTTGGAATCAAATCTATATGTTAATAATCCCTTTCGGGTGTCATTCCTGATTGCCATTGGAGAAATGAAGGCTGAGAAAACTACATGACACGACATTCATTTGTTCAACAACTATCGAGGGTCAACTATATGCTAGGCTCTGGCTAAAAACGCAAACAGAGACCTCTCTGCACACCACCCTCAGCAAGCCCTCACTGTAACTCTTGCCTGGCAAATGGCTTAGCTCTTAGTTATTAAATATAATCACAAGAAGTCGCAGAAGGGCGAGCGGTGTGGCCACAGCACCAGAATTCAGACCCTGCCTGCCTTCTGAGATGTCATGGCTCCGACAAGTTACTTAACTGCTCTGAGCTTCCGTTTCTGGCCCAGTATGTATCTACCCCATGAGGTTTACCTGCACATTCACCAAAATTATCTTCATACGTCACTCGGCACAGTGCTGCCACACGATAATTACTCAAAAAATTAGCTGGTGTTATTATTGTCCAAAGTATTTCCGGCACGACTTTGAATTACAGAAAAAGACAGCCTCGAGCTGTTTCACTGCCGGGTAAAGGTTCTTCAGGCAATAACTTACACTCTCATAAGCACACTTAAAAATTTTATCGAACCCCTGCAATGTCCAAAGCGCCATCCTAAATACTGGAGAGAAACTGAAGATGGAAAAATATACATTTCTTGCCCCTAGAGGAACTTAAAATTTAGAAGAAGAGACAGAAAATAGTTTTAGAATGTCAACCTCGTGGAAGGCAGAAAAACGTGCCCCTCAAAATCCCTGGAACCTGTGACTGTTTGTCATCTTATTTGGAAATTAAAAAAAAGGGGGGGGAGGATGTGATCAAATTAAAATGGGGGATTATCTGGATGATTCGGGCGAGCTGGAAATGCAATCGCACATATCCTTTTAAGAGGGAGGAGGGGGAGGTTTTATACACAGACGCCGGGAAAAGCAGGTGGCATGAGGACAGAACAGAGAGAGATCTGAGGAGCCTGCTTTGGAGGTTTGAGTGACACAGCCACAAGTCATAACCACCAGGTCTGGAAGGGGCAAGGAAGGATGACCCCAGAGAGCCTCCCACAGACTCTGATTTCAGCCCCGTGGTACTGGCTCTGGACTTCAGCCTGCAGAAATACAAGGGGATAAATTTCCAAGTCACCGCGTTTGTGGCAACTTGTTACAGCAGCTACAGAAAACTTACGCATGGTCAGTGTGTGAGTTCAAGTCCATCCCTGTCCTCCCACTTTTAAAATAATGGCATAGCTCCTCAACGCAGCCTATGAAAGAGGGACACGGGATTCATCATCCACCTGCACAGTTTGAGGGTAAAACAGAGTGTTGACCATGGCCCAGCCCTCGCCTCTCTGCCCACACTCTACCCTCTGCCTTCCTGCAGCACCGTGGTCTCCGCGGCTCTCTCACCCCAGCATCTCTTCTACCCTCTTCTTGCACGTCCCCCCTCCACCCAGCTCACACCAGCCCATCCTCCAGACTAGGGGGGGTCTTCCCAACTGCTCTAAGGCAAATGCCGACGTACCTGCATTCAGAGGTACTTGCTCTGTCCTCGGAGCACAGGTCCCGGTGCTAAGTTTAGGTCCCTTTGTGTAATTGACATTTTTCTCCACCTCCCCATGAGCTGCAAGTCCCACGAGGGCAGCACCCACATCTATTCGAGGGTTCTCTCCCCACGCCAGCATGGTGGGGGGGACTGCACTGTGCTCAGAAGGAAGTCATGTTTATCAAGCAGCGAAGGGGAGGGAATGAGGGAGCCCAGGAGAGAAAGGAAGAGGGGAGGATGACTATGGGGCTGCCCAGGTTGGAGCCTTCACCTTAAAGCGATGGAGCTATGGTATGTGGCTCTCTTGACTCCTACAGAGACTGGCTCTCAGCATCCCTGGTCTAAGGACCCATTGGTACCAGACCCCGTGTCCTCACAGCACCTGAAAATAGTCCCTGCAGAGGTCTGTGGCCTTTGATATTTGTTGAATGAATAAATGGATGGATAGATGTATGTAGGGATGGATGAATGGATAAATAATGATTGGATAAATAAATGGATGATGGATAAATGGACAGATTAATTAGAAATACAGGAGAGTATAAGCTTCTACAATAAAACATTTTTGGAGTTTTTTTGTGGTTTATTCATTTTTTCTCGGCATTTAGAATGAAACTAAATAGATCCTCAAACTTTGAATTCTACCTTTCTATGCATACATTTTAATATAATCATATTTTCATTTAACTCTTTAATTCAGAGAAAACAAACCTTAATGGCCTTCTGTCCTTTGGCCTTTTAGATTTGACAGAGTTTGAAGGTAAACGATAAAGTCAGCCTCACTCCCCCCTCTCACAGATACCCGCACCCCTCCACCTTGCTCCCTTCCCCCCCTGGAAAGCCCCTGACCCCTGGAGAAGGTATCACTATACAGGGAAGCTTGGTGCACTGCAGGCCTGCTGGAGAACAACATTCCCTAAATGGGAGGTGGTGCTCTGCCACCAAGAAACCCTCAACATGGAAGCTCTTCAGGAAGGTGCCCCACCCCTGGCGGGAGGCGGGCAGAGCCTGCGGCCAGCTCAGCCCTGGGTGCGGGGACCACATCACTGCCACAGCTCCTGGACCAGCACAGCAGGTCTCTGAGCATCTGCTTCCCACCAGCATTTGCGAGAGAACATAACTGGAGAAGAGGCACATGCAGGTGAGGGTGGTGACAGGTGACCTACATGTGACAACCTTCTTGATTTTGAATTTAACAATCACTTTGCTCTCTGCCCATCTCCAATCTCCTTCCCATTAGTTTTTCTTCTCTACCCACCCTCCATACACCTGCCCCTCTCAGGAAGTTAAGAGCACTGCGTTAAAACTCATCTGCAGGCTTGTGACCCATGACAAGTTTCCAACAAAGGTTAGACCTTAAACATAAGACACGAGCTCTCTCAACAATTTGATATAAGACCATTCTCCAGAAAAGTCTGGGACCACAGGACAAGGTTGCTGGTAAAACTTGTTGTTTCATACCACAGCTCCGAGGTCCCAAGGGCATAGAAGACAAGCAATGAAATTTTATTTTTGTTTTTTAAAAGATCTGTAAGAGGGTGGGTTTGCTCTATGACCAGTCATTTTCTGCTCATGAAATTTAAACCTGTAGGGCACAAGGACATTAGCCTGGTACTAAAATGTGCATTTTGTTTCATTCAAGGATTCCTATTGGGAAAGACAATTTGCTGAAACAGATAATTTAATATTTGATAATAATTATTTTTCAATCAGCCCTAAACAAATTGGGCACCTTGGATGTGTGTGGACTCCCAATTAAAATCCTTTAAAATATCATCCATACTTGATTTCCAGCTGGTTTACAGCTTTCAGGTGGTCAGGGAATCTTAGATGGGAGGTAATATGAACACACTGGGAAAAGAACTGAGTTGTCCCTGAGTTTATAAATTATATCTGCACCATGACGTTCCATTTCATACAATGTGATGACATTAGGGGTGTTAATTTCTTCCTTGTTCTTTGAATAATCACTGAATTACCTGCCATGTGTTCAGTACCCAGCTAATGGCCGTATGAAGTCTTCACACATCACCAATTCACTTTTTGTTTTTATTTCAGCATATTATGAGGGTACAAAAGTTTAGGTTATGTATATTGTCCATGCCCCCCCACCCCTCCCCGAGTCACAGTTTCAAGCGTGTCCACTCCCCAGACGGTGCACCTCGCACTCATTATGTAGGTATACACCCATCCCCTCCCCCCCAACCAATTCACTTTTGAACTATCTGGCTGAGTTCTCCAAATTCAACACACAAACTGTGTCACACACTGTGCTTACAGTGTCATTTCACAAGCTGATTTTTGCACATCTAGAAAACAGGCTTCCACAGCATAGAGTACCTCATTTAAGGATATTTTCAGTGTTTCCACTTGAAAAACTTCAAAAATATCAGGGGACATACAGTTCTCTTCAACACTGCTCAGTCTCACAAAGAAATCAGTAGCAGAACTAGGTACATAACTGAGAAAACGCAATAGTTAGGTCATATTTACAAAGCTGTGCTCTACCTTTCTTAATAAAACCTTGTGATTGCAGCATAAAAACAGAGCAGTCTATACCTATTATAAAACCAAGTGACAACCAATAAAAACACATGTCTGGTGGCAATATTCAAGTCAGCTGAGCTGTTCTTGCTGTGGATTTAGGGTGGTTTTTTTTTTTCCTTTCTTTTTTAACCTCATGTCTGCCTGAGTTGGATTCATCAAATTCATCAACCTTTTCTTTGATTTCCTGTCTCATCATAAATCCCGGAAGCTCTGGTCCTCGGGCTCGTTCCAACTCATGGTTAGGAGATGTGAACCCATCTCAACTGCACTTCAGAGACAGCAGAGCAGGGTGAACATAAATTCCTCTTCCTCAATCGTACCAGCACAAAAACCCAACAAGTGAGCTGTCTCAATCTGTTATCAGAGCCAAAGCAACACAACCCCGGTGATGCCGGGAGAACTCAGAGAAAGAGAATTCATGTAATTAAAAGATTCTGTGCACGATAATTGGGTTTGAAGTTTCCAGGAGAGATCTCATCTCCAACACTTCCCAGGAAAATATGCGAACAGGGCATTTCCAGCACACGCTGGAGACGGCTGAGAAGCTCCACTCTCCTCCCAGTAGATTTCTCTACAGGAAAGAGGAGCTTGGTGGCAGCACCACACACAAATCAACAGCCGGGATCAACAACGAGAAGGAATTGGGGGTCCTTTCCACAATCTCCTGGGCAAATCAAACAGTTTCTCTGCAAGGAATGACTGCCTGGGGGTCTTCCCCACTTGCTCTTCCTGTGACAGGCAGGGATGTTGACAGAGGCGACAGGAGGAGGATTGGGGAACTCCTGCCTCACCGCAAGCTGCAGGCCAGGCCCTGCTGGGATGCCTCGGGTCACAAGTTACAGCTGAAACTCCTCCTGCAGCCTGCGGGGCTGGCACCAGCTACTGGAGGCGACAGCCCAGACCCTGGGCGGACGGAGGGCTGCCGCTGCAGAGCGGACCCCAGGCCGTATGTTCAGCAGCCTGCGAGGCACCGACTAGCACCCCCTGCTCCAGGAGTGCTCGGAAATTGTTACTATTTCCGAACAGGTCAGCGCCAGCAGGGAAAGTGAACTCCAAATTCCGGGAATCTTCCTGGTCATCCCAACCAGCTCCCCTGACAGCGGGCTCAGCCCTCCGGAGGCCACCTTTCCCCGCGGGGTCTCCCACACCCCTCCCTTCATTAAAAAGGCCCTCTGGAAACAGTGAATTTCCCCCTCGGCCCTTTGCAGCCTCACCTAGGGCCCCCCAAGTCCTACAGGGGAAGCACCTGCGGCCAAGGGGCCAGCAAGGACCTCGGCTGCCCCCCGCGGGCGCGCACACAGGCACAGGCACAGGCACACGCACACGCACACACACGCACACACACTCTCTCCCACACACTCACTCCCACACACTCCGAGCGAAGTTGGTCCCAGGCCCGGGTGGCGGCGGCCTCCTCACCTTTGGAAAATAGGGCGGCCAGGCTGATAAGCACAGGGGACCAATGGTGCCACAGCGTCCCCATCTCAGAGGCGCACATCCTGGAGAGCCGGAGCGCAGGTCCTCTGCTCCCCGGCGCCGACTAGGCGAAGAAGAGACGGTCCCAATGCCCAGGGCGCCGGAGCGCGGCTGGCTGACGAAGACGCGGCCGGCTAGGGGCCCGCGCAGCCCCGGCGCCCTGCGCCCTCCTCCCGCCAGGCCATGGCCGGGTCGGGAGGCGACGATCGCGCGGGCTCCCGAGTTGCTCTCCGGAGTAACGCTCGCGCAGGCAAACCCCACCGCCCCCTTCACCCCCAACAAGGTCTTTAAAAAATTTTTAATCCACGAGGGGTATTTCCTTTCCTGTTTACCGAAGCGAAGAGTGGCCCCAGGGGCCCAGGAAGGGGCGCCTCCGGGCGCGGGGCTGGGGTGGCCGCGGCGGGCGGCTGGGCCGGCTAGCTGCAGCGGGCGGCGGCGGGCCGGCGGGGCTGCGGCGCCCGGGGCGCGGGCAGAGGCTGCGTGGAGGCCCCCGGGCGGGTGGCCGGGCGCGCGGGGCGGCCCGGGGCGCCCTGGCTCGCAGCCCCCATCCCGGGCCGGCCGCTGCGCCCCGGGGCTCGCTCGCGCGCGCGCTCCGGCGCCCAAAGTTTGGCGGGTGCAGCTGCTCCCCGGGCCGCCGCCTCGGCCCGCGGGCCCCGGGCCCGGCTCGGGCTCGCGGGGCTCTACGCGCGCAGAGCGCACGGCCGGCTCCGGAGACGCGGGGCTCCCCCCTGCGCCCGGGGGAGGCGGGCCAGATGTGCGCGGGGGAGGACCCGGCGGCTCGGGGACGCGTCCGTCCGCCGCAGCTGCTGCCTGCCAGCCGGCGCGGTGGCTCCGCTCGGCAAGGACCGCATCCGGAACGCAGGCGCCCGCCACAGTGCCCGGAGCGGGCTTGGGGCTTTGCCTTAAAAATTTGTCTGTTTTCAAAAAGCCCCACCCTTTCAGAGTGACAGCTGTGAGCCCCAATCCGCAAAGTAAATCCCACCTCCCCCTGGTCGGCCCTCTCCCAGCCTCCCTGCCGCCCCTCCCCGCGCGTGCGGACGGGAGGGGCCACCGGGCGGCGGGTGAGTACCCGGCCGGCGCAGAGGAACCCGGAGCAGGGAGCCGCCCACTCTCCCAACAGGTGTCGAGGCGGCCATCCGCCTCCCTCTCCCTTAAAAACCTCGGTCCTCCGGCCTGGGGGCTGCCTAATGCGCTTGGCCGGGCGGTGAGCGCACAGACCGCTGGAGAGGGGCATTGTCCAATGATCTGAGCTCGCAAGCCTCTGCCTTGCCACCCTGGGGTCCTGCTGGCCCCAGGCCCCGCCCTAGAATGAAACCCCAGGTTACTGTTCCGTGGAAGAATTTCATCATCTCGACTCCCCCGTGGGCCCAGGGACCGGGAACAGCACTGCCGTGAGAAGATAGGAGACAAGATTCTTCATGTCCACCTTCCTGAGTCTCTCATTAAGACACCCCCCAAGCCAAGATCACTGAGCACCAACCTGTGATTTCTAGCCCAGGGTCTGCTCTGCTCCCTGAGAGTCTCTGAATTAACCAGATCAAAAATCAGAGCGAGGGG
>CM052452.1:1442399-1494331 GCA_028533085.1 Varecia variegata
AAGGCAGCAAACAAAGAGGGAAGCCACAAAAGGCCTGTTTTTAAAAGACTCACTTAAGTTCGGAACCGGATACTTCCTTTGTCAGAGTGAAATACACCTCGCACGGAGAGGCACAACATTTAATCAAAAGTTTAAAGTGATGATGGTTCCTGTTTAAAGCAGATACTTCACTGCACAACAAGAGCTCTGAAATAAGCACTTTCTGGTAGAATAATTTACTGAACCATCTTCAAGGTGTCTGAGCTTACCTGATGTTTACAGAATTCAGCACTTAAGGGCTTTCCATATGGGAAACAATTGAATATTTCTCGAGGCTCACAGACTTGCATCCTATGGGAGTAAATACCTGACTGGGAAAATAAACAATTCAGATTTTCCTGCATCTGTTGCTCATATGGACTCGGAACTTTTGTAGATGGGAGCTCTTGAAAGATGAACTGTTTCTTGTACAGAGTGTTTCTATTTCTAGTTTTGTTTAAATTCTGGAGCTTTTTTTCATTCGAGAAATGTATTTTTCTATTTAGCTGAATTGAATAATAATTTTCACCTCTATTTTTTTAGGTTGCATTCTAGAGTATGCAGGCAGCTTTGGGTAGATTATTAGGACTGAGAATAGCCATTTCTGAAAATAATAATATACTAATATATATTGAGCATTACTCAAAATAACTCATGTAATTCTTCCAACAACTGTATGAGGCAGCTACTGTTATTACCCCCATATTATAGGTGAAGAAATTGAAAATAAGAGCAATTAAATGATTTGCCAAAATTTACAGAGCTAGCAAGACGGAAAGCTAGCAAATGGCTGTGCTGTGGGTGCCGTTTTTGATGAAGGTAGGCATGCTTGCCTCTCAGGGCTGTCATGGATGGTTGTTGAGGTTGTGAACTGCACAAGGCTTCTTGTGATAGGGGACTATGGAGCTGAAGTCCAGTTTCTGTTCCATTCTGTGACCTATGCTGGCTGCTGTGAAAGGACCTTGGCCTGGAAAGAAAGAAACATATTTCTCATTAACACAGTGCTGTCTTGTATGTTAGCTGCAACCGTGGCAGAATTCCATATAAGCGTTTGCCTGCACCCTTCCTATCTGTAGATGCTGAAAATCCCTGAAAAATCCTGACTCTGCAGGTTGGTGTCACTATTAATTCATAGTTGCAACCCATATTAGTTTCCTATTGGTTCTGTAACAAATTACCACAAACTTAGTGCTTTAAAACATCACAAATTTATAGTCTTACCTGAGTTCTATAGGTCCAAGCTCCACTGCTGCTTTTTTCTTCCACTTTTGAAGGATCCTTGGTAATTACAGTGGGCCCACCTGCATAATTCATGATAATCTTCCCATTTTATAGTTCCTAATTTAATCACATCTGCAAAATCCCTTTGGCCATGCAGGGTAATTTATTCGCAGGTTCCAGGGATTAGGATATGGACATCTTTGGGGGGCTGTTAATTCTGCCTTAGGAAATTTGGTCAATTATATTAGGATTCATTTGGGGGTTCTAAATTCTGGGCTAAGTGAAGTGCACCTTGCAGCTCTGCAGTGGTACCGGGAGAGATGATGCTCGGATTTGACCTCTTGTTCAGAGAAAGCCACCGTTGCCTTCACAGGCGTCCCTGCTGCAGGCCTTGGGGAACTCATTAGACATCTGCACAAAAATATTTTCTTTATTCTGTAAGAATTATCCTATTTGTAAATTTTTTCTTTTTAAACTTTTTTGGTTAAAAACCTAAGACACAAACACACATTAGCCTAGGCCTGCACAGGGTCAGGATCATCCATGTCACTGTCTTCCGCCTCCACATCTGGTCCCGCTGGAAGGTCTTCAGGGGCGACCACATGCGTGGAGCTGTCATCAGCTATGATAATGATGCTGCCTTCTGGAGTACTCCCTAAGGACCTGCCTGAGGCTGTGTTGCAGTGGACTTTTAGTAACATAATTACATACTACAGTATATTATATATGATACACTATGGGGGCCCAAGGATGGAGCAGAGAGACCATTAGGAGGCTGCTGTGGCAGTCCGGGCGGGTGTCGGTGGCTGTTTGGTTCAAGGTAGTTGCACTGTCCATTCACTTCTGTCCCCTGTAGCCCAACTCTTCACCCTTTTCCTCCTCATTTTCCGTCCTGAAATGCTAAATGTTCGCGAACTGCATCAGTCAGCCCCCTTGGTCTCTGACTTCCCCTTGGGTTTGGCTGATGGAAAACAGCAGCAGGTGACCCAAAGCTAGGGGCAGGGCACAGGATGGCAGAGATGGTGCTTCTGTGCTGAAGACGGCAGCTCTGCTGGGCGGCTCCTCCAGCTGCAGTCAGCCGGCACCTGCTGCGTCCACTGGCCCTCGCACACCCAGGGGAGAGTTGCTTTTACTCACAACTGTCGCTAGCTCAGGCCGCTGCCTTCTCTCTGCCCACGTTCTCTGCATAATCCCATTTCAGACAACCGCCAACGTGAGCAGGCTGAGGCTTTCTGCGTGGAACCTGGCAGAGTGGTGCTGGGGTGGAGAGGACAGTTCAGAGTCCGCACCTGTGTCTGAGGCAGAGCAGGAGCTCATGTTGTGGACTGTGCAAAGGGTGTGAGAGCAGAGAAGGGGTCACGTGACACCAAGGCTTTGCCATTGATGCTGGAGTGAGGAGGTGGCCTTTTCCGAGGGCAGACAACTGTGTGAAGAGAGGTTTCAGGGGGAGCAATACAGATAAGAGTTACAGGTTGAGTGTTAGATGCTTCCTGGATCTCCAAGGCAGGTGCTGAGACGGAAGGGGGGGGGTATATGAGTGGAGCTCGGGGAAGGAGGGTCCGGTCTGCAGGTGCAGTTGGCAGCCGAGACTGCAGCCGAGGTTGATTACCAGGGGAGCGGGTGGAGATGAGAGGCATTCTGAGGACTGAGCTCGCACGCAGACGGCGAGGAGGGCGGCAGAGAAGATGGTGCAGGAGGGACTGGGAAGGGCAGAGGAGAACCTGAGCTGCGTGCTGTGTCAGATACCCGATCCTCTCTCCAGGTCTGCCTGGATTCAAGTTCTAAATGTGATCCCCAAGAAAGACACTTCAAAATGCAGTTAGATAGTTGGGATGGGCAAGATACTTTTTTGCATAATACATTATTCTAATTAAAAATGATCATAAAGATAATGGAAACATTCGGGGGGGAATTCTCAGGAAGAAAATTAACACCCCAAATCCCACCGGGCAGCTAGAACTATTAGTTATATTTGGTGGGCTTTCCCCAGCCCTTCCTTTCTGTGGATTTCCTGTGTTTCCTTTCTTCTGACGCTTTTCCTTATACATTACCTCTGAAGTCAGACTGCGTCTTACAATCTAGTGTCTTAACATTCCTTTTGTCCTGAAATTAGTTGTGGTTTAGTTCACACTGCTAGGCATGGTCATAAATGTTCATATTTTCATCACTGCTATACATAAATACTTTTAAAATAAACTTTCAATAAGAATAAAGTAAAAATTCCAAAGGATAAAAGGTTTTGTCAGTTCGGCCTCTCAGTGGTACATAACATAATGGTTTATTTTAAAATTAATGGGATCTTAGATTCTATGAAATATGACATGCATTTTTGTGTTATAAGCTAAACATCCTCATTTTTCTTTTCAATCAATAATAAATTATGTGATATCTGCTTCAGGCCACTTAGGCCAAACTTCCTACTGAGAACAAGTAGACTGAGCGTTGTGAGATGTTTTCCTCTGGGGACATTTGTTTATACTTGGCGCAAGGCAGAGAAATCCCGAAGCTGGGAGAGAGGTCTTACAAATGTTCCTGAACATTTCTATATTTTTTCAGAGTAGATTCTTAGATATACAATGAATGGGGCAGAGAGACAGGAAATTTCGAGGCTCTTAGATACTGTCAAATCATCTCCCAGAAATACGCCCCCAACCGTGGTTTCTCATGAATTCTGTGGGCGAGTATTGCCGTTACTGATTTTAAAAACTCTTCGTCCATTTTGGAAGGAAAAAATATCACCGTGAGCTAGGTATGTGACCTTGCCTCTATTTTGAGAGTCCGGTAGTGATAGCACCTGGTCTCCACGTCTCATTTAAGCGGGACTTCCTCACTCTGTCTGGAAGTTGTCAGTCGTTCCCTGTCTCTTCTGCATGGTTGGAACATTTGCCATGTCCTTCCCAATGTATCATCTGTGACGCATCACCTACGTGTGTACCGTCTCCTAAACTGTAACACTGGGGCACTGGTTCTCAAACCAGACTGATCTTGTCCCCTAAATGGGGTTGCAGGATGTAGCAAATAAAACTACGTGATGTCCCATAAAATGTAACCTTCAGATGAAAATGATTGTCCTATGGCATATGGAGGATGTACTTAAACTACAGAATATTCTTTTTTCTGACATTCACATCTAAATGAGTGTCCCGTGTTTATCTGGCACCTCTACCGGGAGGGGACCTTGGACAGGGTCTGGAGACACTTATGGTGTGACCCTGGGCTTTGGTGTCCACTGGCTCCCAGTGCGCCAGAGGTCAGGGATGCCGGTACGTACCCACCAACACACAGCACAGCCAGGAACCATCTTCAGTCGTGCTGAGGTTCAGAGTCCCTGACCAGAGGTCTCTGAATTTCCACTTAAATGTCCAGGCTTTTGTATTTAGCTAGTGAGACATAAAGGTTCACAGGCTAAATAGAATCTGTGTATTATGGGAACGTGTATCTCCCTCATGCCCTCTGCCTGCCTCAGTTGAACACTTCGTTGATTAGCTATGTTACTTCCCATCCTCGGACCCTGTCTCGTTTTTCTCCACAGTCCTTACCACCGTGTGCAATTATATTCCATGTGTTTACTTGTATTTCAGTCTTCCCCCCTCACTAGAATATTAGCCTTATGAAGACACAGACCGGGCTTGTCTTGTGGAATCCCATCTCCCCAGCACCTAGGACAGCGTCTGGCCCAGATACTTGTGTCATGAATGACACCATGAATAATGGGTTAAAGACAGAAATGTATCTTGCTTTTAGGATAACGTCACAGTCTCCAAACACACGCCTTGTAACAGATGATAATTATGCTCAAGTGCTGCTCACACCTGCATCTCCAGAGGATGCTGTGTTCACCACTGGCTGTGTCTGTTGTCCTCGTGCACCTTTTAATACCCAGAATTTTAAGAGATTTTGTTATTTGGGGGCCATATATTTTTATATAAAATATTTGACTACACACTGTGAATTGTATCTTTTATTAAAAATTAAGACCTTTAACCCAGTTAATTTTTCCCTTGAATTTAACTTTGTTATATTAAAGTTGTGACACAAGTTTTCCTTTTCTATGAAATATTGGGGCCCAGCTTTTTAATTCTTAAAATTTCTCAATTTATTTTAGGAGGTCTCTTGGAGACAATTTATAGTTTTAACTATTTTTTCTTTTAACTTTTGAGCCAGACTTGAGAGTCTTTGTCTTTTACTAGGAGAGTTTAACCCATTTATATTTAGTATCATAACTTACAAATCTGTTCTATCATCACATTTTGTTTTCTATTTTTTCTTATGTGTATTCAATATGTTACTCAATAATCTGTTTCCGTTCTCTCCTCACTTCTCTCTAATCTATTAGTATAAAATCCTAATTTTAAGCTTACAAAATATAGTTGAACATATCTTGGGTTATCATAGATAAAAATAAAGGCACATCTACTGACATACTGACATATCCTATAAAGATACAGACTTAGTTCACTTTTCCCCCATTTCTAGTGGCATTTTAAACTAAACTTATAAACTTTAAATTACTATAGTGTTTGGATTATAAATGGTTTCTGATTACTTTGAATTTGTTAGGTTTCATCTGTATTTAAAACTTATTTGAATTCTATGCTTAAGTGTTTTCAGAGCTCACTTGGTCCTCTTTTAACATGGCCTTCCTGTTCTTGACTATTACACCTGATTGACCTGGTAAACTGGATATGCTTTTGTGGTTTTTCAAGAAGGGGCAGATAAGGGTATACATTTGTATCTTTCTGCTGCCCACACAATTACCAGGAAAAATCCAGGGCAGATAAATGTTCAATTAGAACATCCCTCATCATATGTCTGTAAATATTGTTTTTTAACATCTAATTTTGCACAGTGGACAGGACCGAGGCCAGCCTGATTTCTTTCTTTTTTTCTTTAGTTTCTTTTTTTTTTTTTTTTTTTTTTTTTGAGACAGAGTCTCACTCTGTTGCCCGGGCTAGAGTGAGTGCTTTCTTTAGTTTTTAAATGTTTATAGAATTATTTTTTACCCTTGACATTAACTAACATGTATCTTTAGCAAATATCTAAAGGTGGTGGTTTCAGTTTTCTCTGGAATTCAGTGAACTGTGATATTATAATTTAAAATCTGTATAGTCTTGTATGACATATTTAATAATTCACATATATATACATCTATACACACCCACCCAGTGATCTGATCTTTTCTTGCATTTTAATGTTTCTTTTGCACGTTCCTGGTGTCCTCATTAAGAGCTCCATCGTGTGTATTGAATGTCTGAAGTGAGCCTCAAATGGTTACAGCCTGTTACCGATCATTTTCATTTCTTTGCCTTTTCCATTTAGCTGTAGGGAAAGCTTCAAAAGTTCCCCTTCTTATATGATAAATTGAACTTTCTGCATTTTCAGATCTGTATCATTACATCTGAAACCATCTTAAATTCCTTACTTTTCCATCTCAGTCATTTCATTGTGAAACAACAAAGGGTCTGCTTTTCTTGTCTGAGCTCGAACATTCTTGTGTAAAATGTTCTTTGATATTCTGTGGCAGATACTCCTCAGAGGTGTGTTATTCCTCTACCTCTTGAATGTCTTTCTGAATTTTTTTTCCTTTGTGGCTTTTATTGATGGATCCTATTCTCCTTCTGGTTCATTTTTTATTTAAATATCTTTCTTGTGATGGAATTGCGAATGACCGTGGGACTGTGATGTGCCAGGTGTCTGAGGATGCACCTGCCGGGGGGGCTGCAGCAGGGCAGACCTCGTGCGACAGGTGCCACCTGTGAGGTTGGGAAGCTGCTACGGGGGCCTGGTTTCCTGTAAGTGGTTATAGGTTTGGCCTGGACTCATTCCAGGACCCCAGTGTGGCTGTGTCAGACCTTTTGTGCTCCCCTCCCCGCCTGCAAACCCTGTCCCTGTTGGGAAAAACACCAGCAAGAAGCTTCTGTGCAGTGTGGCCAAGCTCACTCTTGCAAAGTTTGTTGGCCGTCAGCACTGGGAATGTCACCAGGTGAGGGAGTGTCCCGGTGGTCCATGACCTTTGCTCTTACAAATATCAGTGTAGTTCTCCCAGGCTGACGACTATTTTCTTTCTGTGACACCGTGCTGAGAGGTGCCAGATATGGCAAATAAAAATACAAGATGCCCAGTTACATTTGAATTTCAGAAAAAAAAACCCACACATTTTTAACATTTATTTTTTTATTATAAACATGCCCTGTGGAATGTCTATTTACTGGAAATCAATACATAAGTGGGTTCCTGTGTTGCAGCTGGCAGCCTGACCCGTGCCGTGTTTTCTGCATGAGGTGTCTGAGTTCCCTGTGACTTGCCAGGAATTCCCAAGGTCCACACCATGCAGGTTGTACCCAATTTTCAGCAGGGAGGCAGACTTTTTACTTATTACCACATTCTCTTAGTTACTGCTCTTGGGTCTACTTGTGGGGGGGAAAAATAGAGTCCTGTGTTCAAACTGCCATCTTCCTCGTGTTTTTTAAAAGAATTATTTAGAAAAAATGATCTTTTCAAAAATGTTAACATTAATATAAAATCCCTCCAAGACTGAGTTGTGTAAAGATGTGAACATGTCACTTTCCTTGAAAATAAGTGTTTACAGCTGTGGCACCCAAATAAAATGTAAATTTTTTTCTCAAAGGGGTATTAAGTGAGATTTACTGTGCGTCATTTCCTTGTTTGGCACTTGGCTCATTTTTATGTGGAGTAAAAATGGTGTCCTCTGGTTACGACACCCACCCCTGTGGGGACTGCAGGATAATGAGTTTTACTGGGTTCATTCTGGGCATTGTGGACTATAATTGGCATTATTTTTTTTAGTTTATTAAAAAGGAAGAAACTGTAGCTTTAGGTCAACACAGAACATTTTTGAGCAATAAGCATGCGGGTCAGCTACCAGGCAAAAAGACTATTAGGCCATTTGTGGAATAAAGCGAGGGAGTTACTGCCTTTCGAATGATGTAGCCAGTGACCCCTGATGTCCTTATTGCTCCCCTGAATAAAGTCACAGGACCCCACGACGCTGCCGTGGAAATGTGTAATTAGTTGCACAATTAAGTTCTGTGTCCGCCAGTGGTGCAGGGGTCAGATGTTCAACAGGGAAGTTCGCAGAGCCCTGGCGTCTAGTATTAATGTCTGACTGTCTGCAAGCTGGTTATCTGGCTTAGAATGAATGGCAAGCTGGTGCCAAGGCAGCGGCATGGTAGCTGTTCCGAGTAGCGCCAAGGTGTGCCCTTAACAGGGACGCTGTGTGATCGTGTGGTTCTTTCGGGAATCTCGCTGCACGGAGGCTCCTGTCTGTGTTGGTCCCGTGTACCTGGGATGACACAGAGCTCTTCATGGGATGAGAGGATCGAGGTTCTGATGGTCGTGAGGGCAGAAGACAGCAAATCAGATGCTAATGTAAAAACTACTCTGCTCTTTGTAACATAAAAAGCATAATCCACTTGTTGATTCACTCGATCACCTGTTTATCAAATACTTACTGAGTGCCCGCTGTTTGCCCGGGCCTCTTCTGGAGACGAGGAACACAGTGGAGAAAAAAGTCCCCGAGTGTCATCTCTGCTCACGGGCGTGTGGCCCGCTGGTGCACACTGGGAGTTTGAGCACAGCATGGAGCACTGGGGCGGGGGACGAAGGAGGAACACAGGTGGGGAACGTAACCCACACTCACGCAGTCGAGGCAGGTGTTCCAGAAAAACGACGTTTACGATGCAGCCAGAGGGGGACAGGAACGTGGCCGGGCAAATGGGGAGGGGCATCCAGAGAAAGGACAAAACCTAAAGCTTCAACCCAGAACGTGAGGAAAAAATTCATTGCCTGTTCTTTTTCTTTCACTAAAACTCATCTGTGAAAATACAAGTTTATAGAAAACATAAACCAGCAGTGATCTCCAGAAGCTTAAAACATATAGTCCTTCTAAGCAAAGGAGTCTCTTGTTATGTCTACAATATTTTGATTTTTGGAAAAAAAAATCCGTAGTAATTAGGTTGAACCCTGTGAAATTGCTGTGTGGGTCGGTGCAAACTGCTCGCCTGTTGCAGGTGGTTTCAAGTGGGTTCAGCACAAGCCACGCCTCGGCGGTTGAACTGGGGCTTGGCTGGCCTGAGCTGGGTGATGCCATTGAACAGAGGGATTCCTTCATTCGGGCTGTAACGTTATGTAAACTCCAGTTGGATGTGTGTGTCAAACTGGCAGCTTGTGTGGCAGTGACATTGGAAGCGGGTCGGCCCCCTGCAGTGTCCGAGCTGGGCTGGGTCCTCTGCAGAGCCCACGGAAGCACAGAGGGCCGGTGGCTTCCTCACAAACCCAGGGACAGGACCCCGTGTCTGAGCTCTCTGCTCTCCGCTGCTCCCAGACAGCGGCTGCGAGGGGTCCAGACTCAGGTGGGCGTGACATTTCGGAAGGTGTGTTCACGTGGCCCTTGGAAACAGGTGACACAATGAGTGTCAGAATAATCAAAGATAATTATATGGCTACTGATGAGAAGGGCTTCGGTGCAACCGGTGGAGCTTTGCCTAGAAAGTCAGCGTTCCCAGAGCCGATAATTTCCATTTCTAAAACTCCTCAAATTGGTTCTTTGGGTTATGTAATTGCTCTGCGTGTTTCCTACAGCAACCTGTAAAAATAACATTTTTGGATGTTTTCCCCCCGGAGGGAGGGATGTGTTCAGTAAAGGAAAATAAAAAATGCTTTTTGCTTGTCGGTGACGGGGTAGTTTGACAAGGAGCGGATGTGATGGGAGTGGCTGCTGCCCTCGGTTCCTGGGTTCTGGGGTCCAGTTTGCACAAGTGACTTGGAGCAGGTGCGTCATACGCTTGGCCCTGGCATTGTGTGGTCACCTCATCTCATCTGTTTCTGGGGGGCTTTTCCCAACATACCCTTCCAGAGTCTCTTCCCTGCCCCTCTCGGTGTAACTCCAATTACAACTCGCGATGTCCACGTGAGTTGTGATTGCCCCTCTGAATTTATCTTGGCCCTGAGTCCTTAACCATTTGCCCCTGGATGGTGCGTGCTTGGGTGTAGCCTGTGTGTATGGGTGGAACATGAAAGATGGGTAAATTAGTTGTGAAAATGGACACAGATTATAACCCTGTGCTGAGGAAGGTACTCCTGTTTGCAGACGGCGTGGTTGAGTCTATGGGCAGGTGCTTCTCCAGGGGATGCCAGCACGTTCTTAACATCTGTCTATCTTTCTTTCTTTTTTTTTTTTTTAAGACAGAGTCTCGCTCTGTTGCCCGGGCTAGAGTGCCATGGCATCAGTCTAGCTCACAGCAACCTCCAACTCCTGGGCTCAACCAATCCTCCTGCCTCAGCCTTCCGAGTAGCTAGAACTACAGGCACTCGCCACCATGCCCAGCTAATTTTTTCTATATATATTTTTAGCTGTCCATATAATGTCTTTCTATTTTTAGTAGAGACGGGGCCTCGCTCTTGCTCAGGCTGTTCTCAAACTCCTTTCTAACGCTTGCTAATCTCCCCTTTTAACAAAGTGAGAGCCAGTCTTAAGCAGAACTTCCTGAAGGCACCATTATCACTAGTTGAAATTTTAAAACGTTTTGTTCAAATTTTATTTGCACGCACAACTTCTATCCATGGCATGCGATGGGGGTTTTCTGCTTATGTTAGTGGCATCCATTTCTCCCAGAACAAATGTATTGATTATCATCGAGTGGGGTGATCTAAATAAGAAGCTTTGGGCAGAGAGTTGCAGAGGTGGCATGAAGACGGGGCGATCGTTACAAGGGGGGCAGGCAGACGTTTGGGATGTTGGCGACCCGGCCCCAGAGGTACTAACGCCTGAACTGCGCTTCCTTCCCGCAGTGTCAGAAACTCGCGGGATCCTTGACAGCATCCAGAGGTTCTCCCTGCTGCCCACCTACCTCCCGGTGACCTACCACATCAACAACGCCGACGTGTCCTTCTTCCTGAAGGAGGCCAACCAGGACATCATGAGGAACTCCAGCCTGCAGTCCCGCGTGGAGTCCTTTCTCATCTTCAAGGCCAAGCGGCTGCCCGTCCTGAACGCCAGCTACGGGCCGTTCTCCATCGAGCAGGTGGTGCCGCAGGACCTGGTGCTGCCCTCCAACCCCTTCGGGCTCGCCAGCAAGTTCTCTCTCAATTGGAAGCTGAAAGCCCACGTCCTGCGCGAGACGATCTACCTGAGCCGGCCCAAGGTGCAGGTTCTGTTCTCCATCGTGGGCAGAGACTGGGACGAGCGCGGCGCCGGGGACAGGCTGCCGTGTCTCAGGGTCTTCGCTTTCCGGGAGACCAGAGAGGTGAGGGGCAGCTGCCGGCTGCAGGGGGAGCTGGGGCTGTGCGTGGCCGAGCTGGAGCTGCCGCCCGGCTGGTTCAGTGCCCCCACGGTGGTTGCAGGGAGGAAGAAGTTCGTGGACCAGCCGGAGGGCAGCCCGGTGGAGCTGTATTACACCGTGCAGCCGGGCGACGCGCGAGGGGACTGTGCCAGGGGAGACGCGAGGAGAGGCAGTGGCATCCGGGCGGGCCACAATGACATCGACGAGTCCGGCCCCCCCCTGCACAGGATCGGGAGTGTCTTTCTGTACCAGACCCGCAGCCAAGCTCCCCTGCGGGAGCTGCGTCTGGACGGCAACGTGGCCATCCATTACGCACCAAAGACCGTGAGACGAGGGGACGTGCTGACCTTTCCTGTTTCCATCTCCAAAAACGCCACGGAAGATCGCTTCACGTTGAGGTAAGTCGGCTCGGAAGGTCTGTCTGTGCCAGCCGGAAGGGCAGGGCTGCTTTCCAGTAGCCACGGTCTGATCAGAAGAGCCGTGCCGTCTGCCCCAGGCAGAGCTGACCTGCAAATCTTTACAGACTGCTTCACTCCAAAATGCACGGAGACCACGTGGATACTTCAGGTTGGCGATTTGGTTTTGAAAATATTCTAATTATAGTAGATTTTCCCAGGCCGTTGCTTGCAGAGGGAACCCCGGGGGGTTTGCTGACATTATCTTTTCTGCCTTGGCTTAGGGTATGATCAGCAAGTTTTAAGAGTGCTAAAGTTACACCAGGAGCCGTTGCAGAACTGGAGAGTTCCGTGCCTCACAGTTGCGATGCAACTGCAAACGAGTTCGCAACAGTTGTCAGAAAGGGATAGAGAGCGTGGTTTTGCCAACTCCAGAGCTATTCCAAATATGCGAGTTCTAAGTATAATATGGTACCAAGCTCAAAGTTATCATCTTGTTTCTCCCTGGAAATAGAACTTAGTGCTCAAGAAAATAAATGAGCATAACGTGTGAAGAATATACAGTAGAATTTGTTGAGTTTCTTATATAAGAACATACCAAAGACAAGACATTTAAAATAACTACTGCGTGCTTTAGAATAAATATGGGCCGGTTTTCTTTTTGGAATGTAATATGGGAGAAGGAGCTACTTGCCTTGGCTTGGTTGTATTTTCATTATGGAGTTTTAGTTCTGTTTTGTTCTAAACACGGGAAGTTTGATCATAACAGCTAGTTAGTCTAAGTGTTGTTGGGTGACTAACAATATCCTAACACTGCCGCATAACTCAACAACTTGACTCTGAAGTGCAATAGAATAGAATTTGTGTTGTCTAACTTCTGAAAATAGGAGTGCTACTGTATCTAAGACGTACTTTATATCTGGGTTTTTAAAGTTTGTCCAATAGGGAGCAGTTCTCTGGTACCCCTTAATGTGGGTTTCCTAGCTGCAGTTTCTTTGTGTGCGTGGTTTTTTTTTTCTTATTTTTAAAGGATGGGTGAGTTTAAGAAAATGTTGTTCTGATTCTACTTTGCACACTTAAGTTGTGTTGGTTGTACCCCAGTATGAGAAATGCCTTTTCCATTTTAACCGAAGCAGTGGAGACTCCTGGACAACGTTAATCTAATGCTGACCTGCCTAAGCCCTGGAGGCTGAAAGCCTTCGGCTCGGGGGCTGTGCGTGCGGGCGTCAGCCCCGGGGATTTAGGGCGAGTAAGCACGTGTGTGGGGCTGTCCCTTCTGTGCCTCTCTGGAAAGCGGATCTAAATGCAGCTGGTCACAGGTCCTCGTGTGGGCTGCTGGCTTGCTGTTTGGCTTCTCCAGGTCCAGTGGTCTTGTAGAATGTTCTCTGCAGAGGCAGCTGCTTAGGTGGAGAGAGATTTTGCTCATAGAAACTAAAGGTTTGGAACGAGGGGAGCTTTGTTCTTAGACCATCTCACGCTGTCGGCCGTCCTTTGTGTTTGCCAGTTAGTGATGGTTGATTTGCCAGACCTGGGTTTAAAACCAAAATCCTCTGGAGCTTTGCCTGTCAAGAGATGAGATCTGCATTCTGCTGCTTTTGTTTTTGGAAGCAGTTGTGTGTGTAGTATCGAATTTCACAAAGAGCTTTGTTATCCCCTGATTATGACTTTATTGCGCACTAAACCTGTCCATCCAGGTCCCGAGGATGGCTTTTATCTTTGGCAATCCGTGACAAGACCAGGAGAAATTCGCCTGGCTGGGCTACACGGCGTAAGGCTCCGAACGTTTGCGAATTTGAAGCATCTACATTGGGTGGCTCCACTCATCAAAGACTGGAAAATTCTGGATATATGGCAAAAGTCTATTTGTTTGGAGTCCATCAATTAAAATTTGTTGAAAAGACCATCAGTTTTCCAGATGACAGTGAAACAAATATTTCATGACTGTGTTTCACTTGGTAAGATGCTATAGTCTGTTTCTTTAAGAGCTTGCCTTCATAATGTGCTTGCTGCACACTTTAAATGCTCTAGTTACGAATGAGTCTCATCCATTTATGGAAAAAGCTGGAGGTAAACTAGAACCTGGCAATATTGGCCTTTCGTTTGAATTCCCATAATTAGAAAATAATAAAACTGTATATCTTTTTAAATGTAGTCAATTTGACACTAATTTAATTCAGCTTGCAAATATTTAGAATTAGTGTGCATCTGTTCTATTTGGCTATCTGCTATAAATAGCCTGGAAGGATCCAGACAAATATCCTTGGGTGCTCCTGTCTGGGTTGTGACTTGTGTTTCTGGACTCTGTCGAAAGTGCTAGCACGGTCCAGAGGGGTCTGGTCTCTCATAGGTCAGGTGCCGGCAGGACACTGATCGCCACCGCAGGGTGCTAACCCCAGCCCATCCAAATTGGCAAATCGTGGACCGAAGCAGTGGCTGCGGTTTGAATTCTTTGGTGGTGGTCACCACCATGCCACCTCCCTGGTTATATCCGTGCCTGCAATTATCTGTGTCACACTAAGGCACAGGAGGTGGGGTGCACATGCACGCATGTGCCTCAGTGTGTGCGTGTGCGTGCGTGCGTGTGTGTGTGTGTGTGTGTGTGTGTTTTGAGAACAAGAAAACTCAGGTGCGGCTGTTGGTCATCACAAATTCCGTTCTACCCCACTGCTTGTGTCTCCCAAAGCAACATCTGCAGACAAAGAAAAGCAAAACGTTTTCCTTCCTTAGACATCTAAAGATCCCTTTTAATTTCAGAAAGTGTTGCCTTCAAGTGAACGACGGAAGTGTCCCACAGCGTTTGAACCTTCCTCCCCTACGCTTCTCGCACACATTCTTCTGTCCCATTTCCCTCCCCGCAGAGGGGGACACCACTGTGTTACTGGATCAAAGCTCTGAGGAGGATAAGAACTTGGCTCTTCCGATCACATCCTCACCTCCTACTCCTCAGCATCTCTTCCCCACCAGGGGGTCAAGTTCAAAGGAGTTCAGGTCCTCAGATCTGAATGGGAGGCTCCGGCCAAATATTTGTGCGTCATCGGCTCTGTCCCTCCCAGCTCGGAGAAATCGGGTGGAAGGTGTAGAATGGTGGAACAAAACTCGGAAGAGTAAGGGCTTTTCTTGGGGACATTCTTAAATGCATTGAATGAACGAACAATCTGTTGATTATTAACACATACTTTGCTCAGGATGTGCAGTTTTAAATGCTC
Source organism: Varecia variegata (assembly GCA_028533085.1). Lineage (NCBI taxonomy): Eukaryota > Metazoa > Chordata > Mammalia > Primates > Lemuridae > Varecia > Varecia variegata. Next base: position 1,457,541 of record CM052452.1, read on the forward strand.
AAGAATTTAAATGCCGTGTGTCTTGGGCTAGGATCAGGTTTAAGACCAGCCCAGAGGAAGAGAGACAGTATCACTGAGGAGAGATATTCCCGCAAAGATAAGACTTACCAGGGAGAGACAAAGAAAGTAAAATTAATAATGTTTGACAGGGGCAAGAGTGAGGCTGGGGTGGGTTACACACTAAGGATGTCCGTTGGTGATTTGGGAAGCCTGGTTTGCAGAAGGTTTTAAGCTTGTTAGGAAATAATGTGGTGGTTTGAGACTGACCCTGAGCTTAATTTGCTTGAATGGCATGTAACCTTTGAACCTGCCTTGACCCCGAATAGGGTCTCTGTTTCTAGTTGAGGTAAAATATGCTCTGGGGCATCCAGCAGTATTCTGTGTTGCAGCCCATAAATCCCATTGTGGTTAATTTAAGAAAAAAAGGATGAGCAAAAGTGTTCTTGGATGGATATTGTGGGTCTCAAGAATTGGTAAGAGACGGGGGACTGGGCTTGGCGATGCGGGGTCTGACGGAGGCTGGACGCCAGGTGTGGACACCCTCGCAGCACCCTCTCGCCCACCAAGCGAATTCCTTAGACAACTTCCCCTATTCTTGTCACACTCACACAAGATGTGAAAATCCCCAAGAAGCTCCCAGTGGCTCACATACCTGCTGTCTGAGAACCCATTATGGCTTCCATGAAGAGAGATGAGTTGCTTTAAGGACACATCCCACGGGATGGGGCATCTCCCTCTCTCGGACAACTGGGCGCTGTTACAAAGAGGACGGATGTTGATCTCTCCAAATCCCACCTTTGTCACCTCGTGGGGACTGGTGGAGTTCCTTGGAGAAAGGAGTGATAGGCAGACAGAGTTGCTATTTCAGAATAGACTTAGATTTACAAAAGTTGTAACATCGGTGCAGAGCGTTTCCGTGTGCCCCACGGCTGGTTTCGCCTTTCATTGATGTCTTACATTAGTGTGGTGCGTTTGTCATGGTTATCGCACTGATGCTGACATGCTATTAGCTAATGTCCACACTCCATTCAACTTTCCCTGGTGCCCTGTTGCTGTTCTGGGACCCCACCCAGGATGCAGTGTCACATTTAGTTGTTGGGTTGTCTTAAACTCCTCCTGCTGTCACCATTCCTCAGGTTTCTCTGTTTTGGTGACCTTGGCAGTCCTGAGATCTGCAGGTCAGCTGTCTTGTAGGGTTTCCTTCAACTAGGATCTGTGTGATGTCTGCGCTCACGATTAGACTGGGGTAATGGGTTTTGGGGAGGAAAACCACAGAGGTGAAGTGCCATTGTCGTGACATACCAAGGATACACATGGCCCACATGACATCCCTGTTGATGTTGACTTTGCACCCCTGGATGAGGTCATGTTTCTCGGGTTCACTGTGAAGTTAATTGTCCCCTGTCCCCTGTCCCCCACCCTTCGTCTTCCCCATTCGTTGGAAGTGGAGGGGAACGATGCCCCATTTCCTTGAGGACGATTATCTCCGGCAATTCTTAGAATTCTGCAGGTGACATTTGTTTTCACTCATTTATTTAATAAGGCATTTATTTCAATGAGGGCAGCTGGATGTTTATTTTATGCTTTGGGTTATAATCCAGTATTTATTTTGTTACTCAGACTTCTCCACTTTGGCTGTGGAGAGCTCCTTCATTCGGCTCTAGTGCGATGTAGAATGGAAGTGGTGAGAAGTTGTCTTGCCTCATTCCTGATTGTGGGGAGAAAGCATCTCATTTCCTCACCATTAAGTGTGATGTTACCTATAGGCTTTTGTATATATTCTTTATCAAGTTGACGAAGTTATTCTTTCTCTTGAGTTTGCTTAGAGTTTTTCTTGATGTTTTAAATCAAATCTTGCTGTTGGCTTTTTGTCAAGTTTTTTTTTTCTGTGCCAGTTGATATGACTGTACAATGTTTCTCCTTTAGCCTGTTAATGTGGTGAAGTACTTGATAAATTTTGGTGTGTTTAATTTACAGACAGGGTCTCCCTCTGTCCAGGCTAGAGTGTAGTGGTGTGATTATAACTCACTGCAGCTTCAAACTCCTCGGCACAAGTGATCCTCCTGCTTCGGCTCCCCGAGTAGCTGGGACTACAGGTGCTCTGCACCCTGCCCAGCTAATTTTTCAAATTTTTTTTGTAGAGAGAAGGGTCTTCCTATGTTTCCCAGGCTGTTCTCAAACTCCTGGCCTCCTGTGATCCACCTGCCTCAGCCTCCCAAAGTGCCGAGATTACAGGTTTGAGCCACTGTACCTGACCTCTTAATACATCTTTGAATGTTAAATCAGCCTGTATACCTGGGATAAGTTCCACTTCTGTGTGGTGTTGAATCCTTTTTATATACTTTTGGATTCAGTTTGCTAGTACTTTGTTCAGGAGTTTTATGCTTATGTGAATGAGAAACATTAGTCTGTACTTTTGCTTTTTCTTGTAATGTCTTTATATGGTTTTGGAATTATGGTTAGAAAGTTTTCCTTCTATTTTTTGGAAGAGAGTATGTATAAATGCCATTTCTTAAGTGTTTGGAAGTTTTCACTAGTGAATCAGTCTGGGTCAGGTGATTGAACTTTTGGAGAGGGCATTGATTCAGGTTACTTATTGTGTGAGTTTTATTAGGCTTTGTCTTTCAAACAATTGGTGAATTTCATGTCAGTTATAAAATTTGTGGCCATAGTTGTCTGTTACCTTACTCTGTTTAGGTTTTCATTAATTTTTATTTTGTAATCATAAATTGACAGATAATATATATTTATGGGGTACAAATTGATTTATGAAGATAATGTGGAATTATTGAATCAAGCTAATATATCCATCACTTCAAATACTTACTATTTTTTGTGGTGAGAACATTTGAAATTCTTAGGAATCTTAAATGTATGATACATTATTTACTCTGTCCACCAGGCTCTGCAATGTATCTCAATGGGGGAAAAATATCTTAATTTCTATGGGATTGGTAGTGATGGCTCTTCTTTCATTTTTGTTATTTGTAATGTGTTTCTTGTTCTCCTAGACAGCACTTTACCGATTTCATTGACCTTTTCAAAGAATCAGCGTTTGGGTTTGCTGAATTTTTCTGTTTTCTACTTCATTGATTTCTTCTTTGATTTGTATTATTTTCTTTTCTTCTGCTTGATGTCAGTATAATCTGCTCTGTCTAGTTTTCTAAGGTTAGTTGTAGATTAGACTTGATTTTAGATCTTTTCTAATATATGCTTTTAATGCTGTAAATATTTCTCTAAGCATTGCTTTATTGTATACTAGACATTTTGAAGAAGTTCTATTTTATTTTAATGTAGTTTAAAATACTTTTAAATTTCTCTTAACTTCTTCGATTCATGTATTATTTAGAAGTGTATTGTTTTATTTCCAAATATTGGATTTATCTATCTGGCGTTGATTTCTAGTTTAATTACTATTGTGGTCTGAGAATATACCTTGTATAATCTCTACTTTTTTTAAAATTTAAGGATGTAATGGCTCAAAATATAATCGTTTTTGGTAGATGTCTAGTGTGACCTTGAGAAGAATATGTATTCTGGGTCTGTTGGGTGGACTAGTCCATAACTGTCAATTAGATCAAGTTGACTGATCGTGCTGTTCAGGTCATCTGTATCCTTACTGATTTTCTGCCTGCTGGGTCTATCAATTACTCACAGAGGAGTGTTGAAGTTTTCAACTATAATAGAGGGTTCGTTTATATATCAGTTCTATCAGTGATTATCTCATAGGTTTTGACATGTGTGTGTTGGATGCATGAACATTTAGGGTGGTTATAGTTTCTTGGATAATTAACCCATTTGTCATTATGTAAGGTCTCCTTTTCACCCCCAATACTTTTCCTTATTCTAAAATCTGCTTTGTTTGAAATTAATGCAAATACTGAAGCTTTCTTTTGATTATTGTTGGCATGTTATATCTTTTTTCTATCTCCTTTTAATCTGTAAGAGTCTTTATAGCTAAAGTGGGCTTTTGGTAAACATTATAGAGTTAAATCTTATTTTTTAATCCACTTTGACAGTCTCTCTCTTTTAATTGGTGTACTTAGTCCATTTGCATTTAAATAATTCTTATATAGTTGGATTAATATCGACCATGTTTTCCCAGTATAATTGGTTTCCTTTGTAATTCTAAGTGTGTTTTCTTTGATTTAAAACATTATTCTGAGAAGTTAGATGTCCCAGACTTCATGAGACTGCCAAGAGAGTCAATGTCACAAAAAAGGCTAAGAATCTCTTTTTTTAAAATAGATTTAGGGGTACGAGTAGTTGCTATTAATTGCATTTGTTCATTTCCCATCACCCCCCACTTTTTCTACCCTTTTTGGTTCTAATATTTTATATGATTCCATTTTATGTTCTCAATGGATCAGTGATATTAAAACATTGTTTCTCTAAAATTTTTAGTATACATTTTTAACTAATCCAAGTCCAATTTTATGTAACACTACAAAGCACTAGGACAGCATGCCATGTGGGCAAGCTTAAGTCACGTTTCTGCTCCCTGGTTGTGCCACAGCAAGGAGAGAGAAATCTGACTCCTTCAGGATAACCTAGTAGGAAGTGGCTCCTGTGTTCACCCACCAAGAGCAGTCCCAGTGGGGGGCAACGGATACCCCTCCCAGGAGAATTCAGGGTGCTTTCAGGAAGAGGGAATAGAAGCGAAGTCCTCAAAACGTGGCAAAGGCCTACTGCAACCTCCTTGAGGGGATTTTTATCTCCACAGTAGGGAGAAGGAAACCGAAACAAATCTGCCCCCCAAAAACCAGACCTGGAATTCGAACCTGCGTACGTTTGGCTCCACGCTCCTCCTTCCCGTGCTTTGTGCAGTGTTGCCTGAGCGTCTCCCAGGACCCCGCTGATCTGGTGTTGTGTGAGCGTCTGCGGCAGGTTCAGAAGACACAGGGCGTCTAATGAAGTGTGTATCGTCAGGGACACCCCTGGGACTCTGCACAGGGGCACAGACAGGATTCAGGTCACTCGCTGTGATGAATTTGAGATAAACACATTTGAAAGGAGCAAGTTGCTCCTAGTGCCTCAAAGCGTAGAACCTCCAGGGAAACCCAAGGAGGCTGCAGCAGTGAGATTCCTATGCCCACATGATGAAAACAGCCAGGAGAAGAACAAAACATATTTCTGTATGCGCATTTCATCCACAGCCCTGTCATTTTCCTGGGGGTTGGGTGGGCTGGGAGCCAGAGTCTCAACCCTCTTCCTCGAGGGTTTATCTGACGTGGGTGGATGTGAGCATGGTAGCCTTCCTCTCTCCATCATGGCTGTAGGAGGCTCTCGGGATGTGGCCTGGGCAGGGTGTGAGGGAAGGACCCCTGAGTGTCTGCCACTGTCGTCTTTGACCCAGCTGTTTTCATAAAAGATTTCTTTTTAGCATGTCAGACTTTTTTTGTTTAAATATCATTTTAGGAATGTGTGGACAGATAGAGTTGTTTTGCAACTAGAGTTCCTTATGATCTTCTTTGGCTATGCCAACTTCCAATCACTGACGTTCACGCTCTGTAACCGCAGGGCGGCCTTTGTCTGTGCGTGGGTAGCACGTTGTAGTGTCACCTGCACTGCAGGTGCACCTGACGGTCTGTTTCTCAGCCAGTCTGGGAGCAACGGGACGGAAAAGGCCTTTGGTTCCTTCTGAGCCACCCCTGCATCCGAGTGAATGCCGTCACGGCTGCTGGGAATCCCAGTCTGCAGATTTGGGTGAGAAAACACAGTCTGGGTCATTTCAGAGCTACCTTCTCGGGGGAGGATTATATGATGTCGAGGCCAGGAGGGGGTGGGGATAAGGTTGGGTCCTGAACATCATCTAGGTGTCCACCGAGGTGTCACTGAGGCTGTTGAAGGAAGGTCCCCGTGTTCCTCACATTCCTCACGGCACGTTCATGTCTAATTTCTCTGTGCAACACTTCTGGGTTCCTTCTAGGAACACGGGAACAATGTGCTGGGTCTGGGGCATTTTATGGGATTGCTGAATGCAGCAATAACAATAGCCAACACTTAGAAGAGTGCATGGTGCACACAGATACTTCTAAGTACTTAATTTTAAACACACTGGATCCTCCGAAAAGTTCTAGGATGTGGGTGCTATTACTGCCTGCATTTTTCAGAAGGGGAAACTGCAATACAAAGAGGTTAAACAATTGGCTTGAGGCCTCTAGCTTACAACAGAATCTAATCTAAGACCTTGAAAACCTACCCTCTCCAACCGACAGCCCCAGAGCACACGTGTTGGAAAATTCATCTTGATAAATGCAAGATAGAGACAGGCACAGATGTACCAAAATTCCATTTTTTTTAAAGCACCAAGGAAAGAGTGAACTAACTAAAATATTTTCATTATTTAGCATGTATTTCTTGAGGATTAGCCTCGGTGCTGGGGACGTACAGTGAGGGAATCGCACCGGCACAGCCCTGCGCTGAGTTGACCGATGCTGTGAGGATGGGTGCTTGGCGTTTGAATCGGGACGAGGTGCTGACTTGAGTCAGCGCTTTGCAGAGGAGACCCCGTGACGTTGTGTCTATTGTTACCAAAATCTGTTTGTCTTAACTGTCGCTGCAAGTTAAAGAGCTCCAAAGGGCATTATGTGAATTGCAGTGGCCTTTCCAGGCACCTTACACAGTAATAATTACCGTGAGGAACAGCATTTTCAAATACAAAGGTCAGTGTTTACCTGTGGGGGGGACCACAGAGGGTTGATGAGGAAGAGCACGGAGCCTGGAGTCGGAGCCGTGGGCCCGTCGGGACCTGTCCTCTGGCCGTGCACCTGGAAGGACGTTGAAGCTCACTGAGCCTCTGCTTCTGGGCTCTTACTGCACCCGGGTGTTTTGGGAGGTGTCAACAAAGGGCAAGGCAAATTTTGAGCACACTCTGTCGTCCCACATTTAACGTTCAATGTCGGATCAAGCCTGTCAACCCGGAAATATGTCGGGGACCAGCTGAAACACACACACATAACTTAAGGTTATTTCTAACTAAGCAGCCATCAGCATTGGGAAGGAGGTCTGATGTCGAGACAAGTGGCAGGTGGTTACCTCTGACTTACGCCAGAAGGAATAAATTTAAAAAAGGAACATGTTCAGAGCTGCTCAGGAGGCATTTTCTTTGATAACATAGGGAAGTACCTGACTTAGCCTATTCCAGTGGGAGACGGTTGAGCTTCCCTTACCCCCAAATCTGAAGATGCGAGAAGTAAATTTTTTTTAAGCTAAAAAAAAAAAAAAAAAAAAAAAAAGCCAGTGGCGGGGGAGGTGTTCAGCTCAAGAGTTAAGACAAATGTTGCCCCCAAGTCGGCCCAGGGCATCTGAACACAGCTGTGCATTCCCCTCTGAGATTTTTTGAAGTGTTGTAAAGAATGGACAAGTCAGTCATCAACGGAGGGAGGATTCCGACTGGCTTTAGACTTCTCCACGGCAACATCAATGCCGGCGAGTGATGGAGCGATATCTACAAATCGCCAAGCTGCTCCTTAAAGAGATGCTAGCTACTGCATGTTCATCGCTATTGACAGGATACCATACGGCTACTCTGATTGATAAGCATGTTTGCCAAAACCTTAGGTGCAAACGTCCTGCAGTGCAGAAGACGGGATGGGGTAGATGGATGGGTGGACGGATGGATATAGAGAGAGAAGCATAGTCATCGGTAGGTTCTCTTTACTACCTCCCGGGTAGCATCCTCCCCTTCCCCACCGTCTTGGCTCAATTTGTTTCTTGCTGGAACTTGGCACTGCCTGAAATCCAGCTGTCCTCGTAGTTGGCGCTGTGGCCACGTTGGTCTCCCCTCTGTGCGCTCCACGGAGACTGGGGCCTTTTCTTTCTCGCGAATCCTCAAGGCCACAGCGTGCGGCGTCTGGGCAGAGTCGGCACCCGCTGTGTCCACCCACTGCGTCGCCTGAGTGACCCGACTGTGACAAATGTAAAGGCACTAAAAGGTTCCCTGCGGGTTCATGGAGCCCAGGTTTGCTGATGGGAAAATGGGAGCGTGTTTTGCTGGCAGCATCTCGGACTCCGTGGTTGGGGTTTCCCTGCATGTTTGTCCCGGGTGGGGCTTCTCAGCCTGGCGGATGCTGCCGCCTGCACCGGGCAATGCCTGGCTGCGTGTGTCTGGGGGGTTGTTCCGAGCATTGTAGGCTATGAAGTGGCATCGCTGGAGTCTACCTAATAGTTACTCTTCTTTAAGTTGTGACAAGCAAAACCATCTCCAGACATGACCAAATGTCCCCCGGGGGCCAGATCAGCTGAGATCGTTGCCCTGAGGGAACTTTTCCTGCTTACCATAGAGTGAAATAGCAGTCGAATTCCAGATTCCTGTTACAACCTATATAATAATTTTCAATATGATTTTCGTCCTTTGCTGCTGCTTTTACTTGTTGTGACTTAAATTCTATCATCATATCACTGGGTTTTCTAGGCTTTTCTCAGTCCTTACTGGTGGACAAAGTCATTTGGCTCTGAAGACAATCACGTTACCCACTTTCTAGATGGTATTGAGAGAAAAAAAGAGCAGAGGAAACGGTTTATTCAGGGACCGAAGTTGACAGGACAAAAGCAGCCCGGGCAGAACAGCATCAGCTCTGGTGTAATGAGCTACGGTACAAATCCTGGAGGGAAAGTCCCCCAAACCGACATGGCTTTGGGTTAAAACAGAAAACAGACGTAGAATTACGGTTTAGTCTTGAAATACATTTTTAAACCAAGAATTACACAAATAAGAGGATAACTTTGCTGTTGTGGACGTGATTTGTTGGGAAAAGATGCCTGAAGAAAAGATTATTCTAGTGAGACTAAACATACATTCTCCGAAGGAAATGAAGTTTCTGACATTTTCTATCAAAGTGTAAAATCTAAGTGCATGAAAAGCCACATTTTAAAGGTGAATTCATCCATTTCCTTTGCCAGAAGGGACAACTACGCGGACTGCCTGGGTTTCCAGCGTGCTGCTCAGAAACTGTGTCCTTGGCTGAGCCTTTTCCAAATCTTTGATGCCTCCAAAGTTAGCCCCTGATGCCATTTCTCCCTGGCTTGAGGAAGATTTATTTTAATTCTGCTTTTCCAGCTCTTGACTACCCGACAGCAAAGAAAACTCGGGGTGCTCACATTCCAGACAGGTACGAATGGAGAGATGCCAGGAGGGCACCTAGTTAAGTCTTCTCATGTCACCTGCAGACAGTCGGCAGGAGCTTTCTCCGTGCTCTGAGCCAATGGGGTGACGGCACTGGTGCCTAGAATTAGGTCTCTCCTCCTTAGAGACTTCTGTCCCCTAGCAAAAGGCACAAAACCTGTATTTTACCATAGGTTCTCGTGATTTTAGGTAAGATCCGTTTTATGGAATTAGCTGGCCTATTTCTGTTCTACCGAGCCTTTGAATCAGACACGTAAGGGACTCTGAGATTGGCAAGGAGCAGAGTTGACACCGGTGTTTGCCGGAGAAGTGGGACATTGCAGACTGGCTCCGTTACATGCTGGGGGAGCGGTCAGACGCTCAGAGTGCGGACTCAGAAACTGTCGGTCTGGTATTTTGACTGTCCACACCCTGTGTCTTCAAGAATATAAGCGTAATTCCAGTACCAGTCTGGCTGTACTGCTCTGAGCCTTCGCTTGGGCACCAGGGGAATGAGCGACGGGTTTTTCTTGGTCCTAGGTCTCTGGTTTCTTTAGTTTCCTTTCAAGCAGAAATTTATTCTGCTCTGCACGTGGCTGATGTAAAACTGAGATTATTTTTCTCAAAATTTGAAAACTTCTTGTCACCGGCATTTTCAAACATACATGAACGTGGAGAGAATGGAATAATGGATCCACATGTACCGTCACCCAGATCCAACGGTTACTGACTTCTGCCGGTTTTGTGTCATTATTCACTTAACACCTTTTAAAAAGTGAATTTTAAAGGCGATCTGCTGAATGAAAGAAGCTAGTCACAAAAGACCAGTCTTCATACAATTACACGTATGTGACATTCTGGCGAAGTTGAAATACAGCGATAGAGAACCGATCCGTGCTCGCTGGTGTTTAGGGAGGAGAGATGTTCCTACTATAAGGCAAAAGTGCAAGAGAGTTTGGGGGATGATTAAACTTCCTGTAATCTGTAGTGGTGCTTACGTGAATCTAAACATGTTTCAAAACTCAGAGCTGTACACCAAGATATTTATAAACACGTACATACATATATGCATATGCATGTCTGTCGATAACATGATTGCATGAGGCTGTAGAATTGTCAAAAAATGGATGAGTTTAATTTAATCCCATCTTTTATGACCTGTTGCAAAGGGTCATCCTCATCTAGGTGGTCTCTTTTTGTCTCTTCTCAGGTGTACAGGCTCTGGTTAACTTTGGTTTCCTAAATCACGTTCTTGCCCTTGTATTAGTTAGGGTAGGTAACAGTATTCTACGTTCTTTTAATTGACTTAAACATCTGGTGTTCTGAGTTCTGAGAGTGCTGATATAAAGCCTTCCCTGGCTGGGGTGCTGGCCATGTTTACTTCTTCCTAAAAGTACCCACCTTAATTCATCAGGGCACATTTTTTTCATGGAAACACATTTTCAGCGTAATGTGGGAAACCTGTAGCAGACTGTCATCTCACAACTGACTGAAGCACATCTATTCCGCAGAGTAAGATACACCAATCTTCTAAGTTGCTTCTCTTCCTTCAAGAGTAAAACAAGTTTCTGAACATGAAAAGTGTTTTGCACATGGCTTTTAGTCTCTGGCTGTGAATTTTTACTTTTCAGTTCTCTTTGCTAGGAATATGATAAAGCAATGTTTTTTATATATTATCTCAATATTTATCTTTTGCTTTCTGTGTTTTGTCAAAAGTTTTTAGAGACTCTGAAAAGGAAATACAAGAAATATTTGAGATTTTTTTTAACAAAAGCTTGCAAATTCAGATTTTTTTCTTTGGCTTTTGCAAATGAGGAAGAAATATTGTGCAAACTCCCCCAAGTAGTAGCTATGTGTATTTTTCCAGTGTTCTCTAAGCTCTTGACTCAGGCAGACTCAGCTCAGTTTAGATTTGGGGGGGTACTTTGAGGTCTTCTGAGGTATTTCAGAAGTGTGCCTAAAATAGAAATGAGGTTTTTTTTATTCCCTTTATAGAGTTGGTTCAAGAGAATTAAAATATAATTTATTTCACATAGTGGAGAGAAAATGATTTAAGATCCCTCAAGACTTCCCAATTGCAACCTGGGTGGTTTTTCAATTACAGAAAAATGTCATAGAATATTAGTTTTGCAGATTTGTTTTTCAAAATGAGCTGAAAACAGATCCACACTTTGAAGTTCTTAGTGTGGACAAGAAAGAAATCAAAATATATTTGAGCATCTACTATGTGGCTATCACTGCGTACGAAATAGATATATTATGTATGCTAGAAAAGGTAATATAAACTATGTCATAGGCAGTAAAAGACAGAATCGCTAGCTAGATGGAATGTCTAGAAACCCTCACGAAACTTTTTGCAAGTGACTCGGCAAATAATGAAGTGTTATGTTATTCTGTGTATGAAAGAGGTCAATATTTTAAATAGAATGTTAAAATGCAGCACATTTTCCTTTTTGACTGAACAAAGCCTGGAAGGACCCTCTGCTTTCTGCTTTTAATTTTCCATGAGCACCATGTTTTATGGCCTTTTGTCCTATTTGATCTCGCCCAGGCACTGATTTCCTGCTCCTCTTCCATATTCATCAAGGGGCTCTCGAGCTGTGCTTGTATCGCTCTGAGAATTGCAAATGCCACTGACAGTGTGAGCAGTTCCCAGCGCTGTGCATCTAGATCTCCCTCTGGTTCTTATCAGTAGTTTTCTAAGTAGCTTCAGTTCGGGCCAGCTCTTCTTGGAGAATCCCTGCTGTTGTATGAGTCGTAGCAAATTGCCACACCCAAGATGGCACCCTCAACCATGCCGGGGACACCATAGGTGGGGTTGGAGGCAGGATAGGGACTGGAGTCTACACCTTGTCCATTTTTATGTACAGGTGATGGACGGGGTCTTTGCAGGTGGTGAGCGCCGGCTGTGTCACCGTGTGTGTAGCAGGTGACATGTGCAGTATTTAATCTGGAGACAGGATGTGTAGGTTCTCCGTGCCCTGATTCCTCAACCACAAGATGGGGACAATGAGTGCACTTACCTTTCTGGTGTGACTGCATACAGATCATGTAGAGTGGTGCCCTGCACAGAATGAGTTCTCAGTAAGGGTTAGCTGTCGTCGCTCTCCATGCTGGTGTTAAATCCATCCAGGGGTTGAGTGATTTTTGTATTGATAGTTTTATTCCAAAGTATTTCAGGACCAACCAAAATTGAGGATTTCTACCTTCTCTCAACAAGCTGACTCTGAGATTTTTAAAAATACGATTCTAATGAAAATTGCAGAACATCAGAGAAAGCATTTCAAAGGGTTTCAGTCTCCCTTCATTAGCACATTCTCTTATTATCCTACAAGCCTGGTTCCAAGCTAGAGCTGGTTGCAGTTCACGCAGCCTTTGAAGGTGGGATTCTTCAATTATGGGAAGGTCCAGAGGCTCGTGGCCCGAGCCGGGGCGTGGAGGAGCCGGGCAGGCCGGGCCACTGTTCCTGGGAGGGCTGTGGTGAGTCTCTGACATGTCATTGCAGTCTCCTTACCTCTGGTTAAACCCTGATGGCAGACTTCTCTCTATTCCTTTTTCAAACAGATCAAAAAGTGAAGCAACAATTCCTTGTACCAAAAACATCATGCAGGTGGTGTGTAAACATCACATTTCTCCTTTCTTTTGTGAATATATAGCCTACCTTTTGAAAGAGTTCCCAAATAGTGATTTTCTTCCTAATTTTGAGAATAATGGTCAAAGTCTGTAAATCCCATATGATTTATTCCCATGACAGGGGAAGATAAAAAGAGCGCTGCATGTTCGTGTGGACGAGAGATTTTCCCAAGGGTATCTCATGATGCAAAGCAAAGTGTATTTGGGGGTGGGGGGAGATATATTCATTTCTTTGGATTAAAAGTCTCTGTTCTTCTCGTTTTTTTACTTGGATGGTCACGGAGAGACTGTGTTGCTTTGCTATCGATTTAGAATGAATTCTTGGTCACTCTGCCAGAAACTGCTAGTTGCCAACATCCATTTCTGCCTGATTCCTTGCTAACAGAGTTCTGCTTTTATTCTGGGGAGGAATGTGTCCAGTTAACATCTCCATTCCTGGGCCCCTTTGTGGTGAGGGTTGGTTGTGTGACCCGGTGTGTTATGGTGAGAGTTCAGTGGAAGTCTTTGGAAGGGATTTTTTGGGACCTATTCTTATTCTGATAAAAATGGGCAGATGCAGCTAGGGCACACATTTTCCTGTCACCCCTTCTTCCTGGAAAGGTGTCATACTGTCTGGGTATAAAGACTCCACTGGGGACCCTGAAAGTCAGAATCTAAATGAGACACAGCAGGAAGCTGCAAGGGACCTGGGTCTTTGATGACTTCTTTGGTGCACCTCACTGGGTCTACTTAGCTTGTCTACATCTGGATTTTTATATGAGAAAAAATTATTTTTTGTTAAACCACCATGTTTGAATCTATTACTTGCAGCCTAATGCAATCCTGACTGTTAATGACTCGTATTTCTCCCTCTCTTGGTCGGTTGATTGATCTGAGCCTTGGCCAAAAAAATAGATTGTGGGTTCTGTTCACATAGGTCGTTGGCTTTGCTGAATAGCAAGGCTGGCATGCCTGAACCTGGTCACAGCTTGTAAATGATTTAGTGATTGCCAGGTAATAGGGGGCTCCGCGCATGGATCAGACAGCAAAGCCTGCAGCAGGAACACCTGCAGACATGAGTTGAAGGTGAATTATCGCTGTCTTCGCTCTGAAAAAGACCTCTGAATCTAAACCCAAAAGTTAGACATCTCATCCTCTTTGTGGAATTTATGGCCTGGGGAACAAAAAAAAGAAAAGAAAAAAGAAGGTTGAAACTTATGGTTCAGCTCATCCAGATCATGTTTGATCTCAAGGCTGAGACCGTGCACCTATTACAGGTAACTCCACCTGCTGTTATCCAAGCAAAATACTCGCTCACCTAAACTTCTATCACCCTTCTGAGCTGCACCACAAATCAATTAAACAACTAAAGCTTAATCATTTCCCTCTGTTTCTTATAAATCACGTTTACCCTATTAGCCCATAGAGCCTATGAAGATATGACCAACCACATTTTACATAGCTTGAGTATCTCATACAACACGCCTAGACAGTACTGATTTGTAGACTCAGTAACATCTTATCTGCTCAATAAAATGGGGGCATATTTGCAAAACAGAAAGTGATAAAAATGCCAGCTACATCTTTACTAGACCACTATTGTGGTATTTCTCTTTCTCATTGCTGTGGACAGAAAACACTGTCACGTTTTCCCAGGTGGGCAGGTATCTTAGAGTGCAGGGCTCCATTGGAGGGGACATTTTAAGGGCAAGTGCTCTCACCTGGCATCTGATAGGGATCAGCGTCATCAAGTCACCCTCCAATCGTTCAGATGTTGACAACAGCTTGGCCTTTGTGGAAGTCTAATGAAGTCGACACCCACTTTCCCGTCTAATGAGGCTCCAGGGACTAATGGGTTAGTACGCTGCTGAAGCACTGTGTTTTCAGAACACCAAATCACTTTCTGCCTTTGCCTTTTCCATTTCTGAAATGTGTTTTGCAGTCTGTGAAAATTAGGTTTTCAGTAAGTTTCTTTGTATCTGTTATAACTCCAGAAGCTGCTGAGGAGCAGAAGTCAACCGCTAGCATTTGCAGTTCCATTTCTGCTACAATGTAATAGCCCTGGCATAGCCGCTCCTGTGCAGGGTCCATGGCTCCCTAAACACCCCGCTCAGAGCCCAGAAAATCGTATGCAAATGGCCACTGCTGGGAGATTTTCTCCAGCCCAGCACAATTGCTGACCGCTTCTCCTAGAAGGGACTGTTTTCTCCTCTTTTAGATATTAGCTCCTCTGTTTGCCATAATAGTGGCTTATATTTTAGCAGTGGCGTTTGTGAGCCATCCTGTAAGACGGTAGGAATAAATTGGGCTATGAAAAATAAGTCACGTGGAATGGATGTTGGCGGTGGTGCATTTTAGTCTTCACCCCCAGGTGGTTTCTACCCCATTCCGGATGGGGACCATAGTGATGCTCTGGACCAGTGTGTTGTCTATTTGAGAAAACGAGGATGTCAGTTTGAGAAAATACGATAGAAACCATCTGTCATGGAGAGTCATTGTGAAATCCCATAGGTGTGTCTACTCCCAGTACCAGGCACATCAACAGCACCCCAAAAAGGAATATCACGATTGGCACATTTTGGTACAAGGTGCACAGACTCTTGTCCCCTCTAACTGGAGTGACTCCTTGTATTTTACTGGATACCCCATTTTTAACGTGCAGGCTTTAATGCCACCTGAGCCTGCTACTCTGGCCACAGATGAGTGGACCAGAGTTTGGGGTCAGCACAGAAGCCCACAAAAGACAGGACATAAGGGGAGTGCATCTGTGAGTGATGTTCGCTACAACGCTAGATGCAACAGTGCACCTGGCATGGTTCTCCATATCGCCTGGCCGCAGCCTGTTCCACGGGACCTCTGTCTGGAGTATCGGGAACAGCAGAGGTGAGCAGAGGGGGCAGGAGAGAGGAAGAGGCTGTTTCCGGGGTGATAGGAAAACAACATCATTACGACTTTCCCTGGAGCTGTTCTTGCATCCTAGACACAATGAACCACAGTGTGCTGCTCCAGGACGTCTCAAAGTGTTTGGGTACAGAATAGAGTCCCTTTCCCATGTATTCATGGCTTCCCCATATATCCATGTAACAATATTATATCACCTACAGTCATTTGGGCATCTCTCTCTCTCTCTCTCTCTCTCTCTTTTTTTTTTTTTGTAACGTGTATTTCATCTTGTCTCCTGCCCTCATCCTTTGTTACTCTGTTGGACTTTCCTCTCACGTCTTCCTATTATGTATAACTCTTTCTCTTTCCTGGGAAGGGGAGACGACAGCTCAGAACTGTGACCCAGCAATGATGCCTCAGAATAACTAACATAACTCTCTGCCCAGACTCTAAGGGCCTTCTCTACATTAATGCCTCCTGGTGACAACATCCATTCTACCGTCCACTTGCAGGTGTGCCTAAATAAAATCCCTTGGTCTTGACCTAAGGACAGGAATAATTTTTGTTCATGAGATGAAAACTGTAGCTACTTTAAAGACTTAGAGAACACCATTAAATAAACCCAGCTGAATCATTCTCTGAAACAGCTATTATTTTCTTACAAGTAAAATCTTTGATAAGAAAATGGTTATAAACAAAATCTCCACTGTTTCATGCACAATAATGTTGCAAAAGCTATTTAAAATAACCTACAAAAAAAGTTATTCTGTGTTCTTAAGACTAATTGAATGAAATTTAACAGAAGAGTATTGGGGTTTTTGGTTTTATCCATTTATTATTTTACCCATTATTGGAAAAAAAACTGCCAATTCTCAAAATAACTTTTCAAACTGACGACTCTCTTATGCTCAGTAGGTGCAGGAGATGCGAGTAAACAATGATTTGCTTTTGAGAATTTCTAAGTAGTTGGAATACAGGAAAGTGAATGTTTTTTGTTTTCATGCCAAAGATTTGAGGAAATTTTCTTGTGAGTGGCAGCTCAATATGGGAATCGGTTTTGTAATGCTGGGATTCTTGTTAAAAAATATACATTCTGGTTATTTCTCACAGCCTAGGTAACCACCCTGAACTTAGTGGCTTAAAACAACCATTTACTCTGTGGTCACTATATTGTGCCAGACAGTGAGGAAGGGCTCAGTTGGGTGGTTCATCTTGGCTGCAGGTGGCATCAACTGGGGCAGCTGGTGGTGGAGGTCTCACTTTAAGGGTGGCTCCCAAAGTCACATATCTGGCACCTTGGTGGTCCTTGACCTCTCTCACAGCCTCTCACGCTTCATTGCCTGTCCACATGGATTAATCTTCTCACAGCTTGGTGGGCTCAGAGTAGTCACACATCTTGCATACTGGGTGGCTTCCAAAGATAAGTATCTTAAGGGACCAGGCTGAAGCTCCAGAGCTCCCTTAGGATCTAGTCTCAGATGTCCCAGAATGTCATTTCCACAATCTATCCATTAAGCAATGCGCTGAGGCCAGCCTAGGTTTCAGGGCAGGCTTCCCTTTTGATGGGAGGAGGGAATTTTAGCAAATAGTTTGCAGCCGTCTTTAATCTACTGCTTGGTCTTTGCTAACGAACACAGTCTCTCTGACAGTCTGTAAGTCCTGGTTTGTAGAGATGGCATGTATAGCATGCAAAGGCTTGAAAACAAGGAAGATGGTTAGGGGCATCACCCATGCGTTGTTTAGTAATGACAATTACAGTAGGCTGAGGGGATTTGTTTGAGGTTTTGTGGAAGAAATGAAAGAAGAAATTCTAAGACATTTCTGAATTACTTTATCCAAGGTGTTTGCAACTATATATCTAAATTTAACTGCAGTGGTTTTTCTAACCAACAAGGGATTATTGGATTATTGATGCTGTTTCATTTTCCTAGCAAGCTTATGCACTATTGTCTTTGCATAGTTTGTGCTTTCTTCACAAGCCTGGTCTCAGTCCAAATGTCACCTCCTCATCCACCCTCTCAAGCGCTCGCCACTATCTGAAATTGCATTATCCACGTACAGTGCTTAGTTTCAATGATCGCCTATCCCAAGCTTCTGGGAGCTACGTCCACTAGTAGGATTGGTCTGATTTGCTTGCTTCTGCACCTCGGAGCCTCACCCTGTGCTTGGTGCAGAGTTGGCAGGATTCTGTGCTGAATTAATAGTTGGATGCACAAAGGAAAATGCAGACGCCAAACTTTCCCATCCCCCACCCCAGAAACCAGTGTGATTCATCTATGAGCTCAGAAAATTACATATTCTCAGTGACCTGCATTACACATTCAATTTCTAAGTTTAAGGACACCCTTAGACAAGTTTTCTTTCCTGTGGCCACAGCTGTTTTCCCGCCGACCACGACTACCCATGACTGGTTGCCAAGTGCTTTTGAAATGAGAGAAGGGCAAATGGCCCATCGCATCTGCTGTGAACTCACCCGGGCAGTTTTATGGACTGCAAGGCCTGTGGCTTCCAAGGGGAGGCTGTCCTCTAAAACAGTGACCGTCACCGTTTATTTTAATTACAAAAATGTTTGATGGTTAAACGGCTGCTTGGAGACTCTATTTCCCCGTTGATGGTGGAAATGTGGTGTCAGCCCCATCCTAGCCTATTGTTCCCTAACACACCAGTGCCAGTGATCTCTGTTGAGTCACGAGCTTCTAGTGCTGTCCGTGTGGGGTAGGCACCAGGGGCTGGCGCAGTGGGGACATCATTTCACTTAGAGATGCAGCTCTGTCCTGCTTGGAGGCCTGGTGAACACGTGCATCTCGGGAGAGTCTCTCCCTGGTGAAGGCTGAACTGGAAATGAGCGGCTTGTGTATCCCAAGAGGCTTTCACTTCTGTGTCCAAGCTAGAGATTGCTAACTGGCAGCACCAAAGCAGTATCCTTTTGGGCATGCACAATGTTTTTGTTTGTTTTACATTTTTTTTTTGATAGTAGATACTTTTAAATCTACCCTTCAAAAAGAGCCAGATTTCTGGGCTTCTCGGGAGAATTCCAAAGACAGTGTAGTGCCGTGGTTAAGAGCACAGGTTTTGGATCAGACAGCCGGGGTGCCCGAGCTTGAGTCTGAGCTGGGCAACATCAGGTGGGTTACTTAACCTCTCTGGCCCACACCCTTTTTAGTAAAATGATAGTACCCATCTCATATGGGTGATTGAGTATTAAATGGATTATAGGCAAAGGAAGAAAAACAGTGCTTCAGCACAATAAATGCTCAAAAGTTAGTTCTGGTCCTTGTCAATACCAGGCTTACATTTCTACGTGACAACAGTCATCTAGAACGGAGCAGTAGCTGCCAATTTTAGGTGGGCAAGTGCCCTGCATCCAAATAGCCAACCCTCTGTCACCTGGCCAGATTCCCACGTTTAGCATACCTGGTGTGGGTAAGAGCACACTCTGGAGTCCGGCTCCTCCACCACCAGTGTGAGCTCTGTGTCTTAGGATAGATTGCCTGAACGTCTTGTCTCCTGCGACATTGAGGTTTCAGACCCTTGAGTTAAATCGTTATACAACCACCTGTTCCTGCCATAAAAGATTCTGATTCCACGGGGCCAAGGAGACCTTGAACCCTCCCTCTCCTCTGTCTTCCTCCTACCTCTCCTATCTTCATTCTTTCCTTTTTTCTCTTGTTCTAGCAACTACACCAGATAAATTTTATCACGAGGCAAGATTGGGCAATGTGAGTTACTGGATGGGCAAACAGAATTTATGGCTTTGCTAAGTGACTAATGGCTGGGGTTGTACTATAATTACAGAATGGGAAATATATTGCTTGAGATAAAATGGGTTTGAGGCAGGCTTGGTGAAGTCGCATCAGTTCTAATAAATTTGATGCCTGGCAGTAGTCTTGAGAGAATCGGAAAGAAGTTTGGTCACTTTAGATTTTATCTCCATGAGAATACTTTATGGCTGCTTTTTTGTCTCTGACCCAGGGGGCTCAGGTGCAGGAAGTCACCGACATTTCCCCTTCCTTCTGTGTGTTTGTGTTCCTTGCATAATATCGCAGTATCCAGAGAGATACTAAATACGGTCCCATCTCAGAAATGGCTCTTGCAGGATGATGCTGATTGCTGGTTTGGCAGATAGTTGCTCACCTGCCGCTCTCCAGCAGGTACAGAACAAAGGGAGCCTTTGCGCAGGGGGGCTAGGAGGACGCGAGCCTGGGCTCCCTGGGGGTTGCAAAGCTGGCTCTCAGGCTCCTTAGGTAAATTGTGAAAACTCGGTCCTCCCACTGCACGATACACAGAAAAGGCATTCAGGGAAACGAATGTGCTTTAGGACAATAGGGTTTGTGCTTGCTGGTTTTTTAATTTCAATAGATTTAGGGGACAAAGGTGTTTTGTTACATGGATGAATTACGTAATGCTGAAGTCGGGGGTTTTAGTGTGCCCATCACAGAATGGTGCACATGGTACCCGATAGGGGATTTCTCATGCCCCTCCCCCTCCCCAGTTTTCAGTGTCCACTGCACTTCATGACCATCGTTTAGCCCCCCCTTGTGAGGACGTGGTATTTGTTTTTCTGTTCCTAAGAAACTTCTTAGGATAATGTTCTCCAGTTTGATCCAAGTTGCTGCAAAAGATGTTAGTTCATTCCTTTTTATGGCTGAGTAGTATTCCGTGGTGTGTGTGTATATATACACCACGTTTTCTTTATCCACCCATCAGTTGATGGGCACTTGGGTTGATTCCACGTCTTTTCAATTGTGAATTTTGCTGCAGTAAACATTCAAATGCAGGTAGGTGTCTTTTTCTTAAAATGACTTCTTTTCTTTTGGGTAGACACCCAGTAGTGGGATTGCTGGATGGAATGTTAGGTCTACTTCTAGCTCTTTGAGGAATCTCCGTACTGTTTTCTGCAGAGGTTGTACTATTACAACTTACGTTCCCACCGATGGCGTATAAGTTCCCTTCACCCTGCATCTGTGCCAATGTCGATTGCTTTTTCACTTTTTACTGATGATCATTCTGACAGGGGTAAGATGGCATCTCATTGTGGCTTTAATTTGCATTTCCCTGATGAATAGTGATGTCACCCATTTTTTCATATGTTCATTGGCCATTTGTATGTCATCTTTTGAAAACTGTTCATGTCTTCTGCCCATTTTTTGATGGAGGTTATTTGTAATTTTTTCTTGCTGATTTGAGTTCTTCATAGATTTTTGGATATGAGTCCTTTGCCAGATGTATAGTTTACAAATATTTTCTCCTGTTCTATCTATAGGTCGTCTATTTACTCTGTTGATTATTTGCTTTGCTGTGCAGAAACTTTTTAGTTTAATTAAGTCTCATTTATTTTTGTTGTTGCTGAATTTGCTTTTGGGATCTTAGTCATAAATTCTTTGCCTAGGCCAATGTTGAGGAGAGTTTTTCCTGTGTCTTATTCTAGAATTTTTATGGTTTTAGGTCTTACATTTAAGTCTTTAATCTGTTTTGAGTTAATTTTTACATATATTGAGAGACACAGAGATCTGTGTCCTCAACACCATTTATTGAAGGGCTGTGTATATTTTTCCCTAGTGTGTGTTGTCTGCTTTGGCTGGATTTTTAGAAGCGCTTTCTGCTTCAGGGGCATGCCTTTCATTTGTCTCTGAAATACACATTATTTTTCACTATAAGGTATCAGACATCCTAAATCTTTGAGTTGCTCTTGGCAGGAGTTGGGGGGCAAGTGTGAATTGGCCAACCTCAAGCATCGATCAGTAGTCTTAGGAGAACTGTGTATTTTTAGCAAGAAGAGGGTCCAAAAAATCGCTGACTCTGAAAACTCTACACAATGACCTAGCATCGCAATGTATTGGTTTTATTGGGGGCTTTCTATTGTGATGTCTCTTTAAAAATGTAAATTAAACAGATACAGATAATGCATCATCCATTGTATTGAAATTGTCCCTAAGGGCGTAAAACTGGTTCTTGAGGGACAAAACTATTCTTACCCTCTTCATGTATATGGTATATAGGTATACTTACAGTACATAACAGGTATGGTATATTGGTTGTCCTAAGATTTTGTGGAGTGATTGGGAAAGATGCATGACCAGAGCTGCTTAGACCAGAACACACACACACACACACACACACACACACACACACACAAAATGACAGATATGTCAGAGACACTGGGGCCAACTGGACCAGCTCCAGGGGCCAAAGCTGTTTGCACTCCTGATGGAATGAGAGGAAAATGTCACTTTGCATCCATGGTCTTCCTCCCAAAGATACATAAACTCAGTCTATTCATGAGAAACTGACCCGACAAATCCCGACTCAGAGACATTCCACGAAACTCCTGACCAGTGCTCCTCCACTGCCAAGGTCGTCAGGAGCAGGCAGAGCCTGGGAGATGGTCCCAGACAAGAGGATCGTGAGGAGATGTGATGACGACATGTGATGTGGGTGTGGTCCTGGGACAGCCAAAGAGCATAAAAACATGAAGACATCCGAATGCCGCATGGATTGGCATGGACTGCAGATAACGTGCCGACACCGGTTCACTGATTGTGACAAACGCACCACGCTAAGCGAGATGCGGGAGCAGGGAGCTGCGTGTGGCGTGTGTGGGAACGTTCTGTGCTCTTAGCAATTTTTCTGTAAACCTAAAATGGTTCTAAAGTAATTTTGTTTGGTTAGAGAAGGTGGATTCATGCATTTGTTCTTGTAACTGTTCAAAGACTATAATAAAATTTCTCTTTCTCTCTTTGTCCGTCTCCCCTCCCCACTCCTCCCCCAAAGCAGAGGCCCCCTCAATTCAGACCCGGCTGCCCAGTTACTCCCTGGGAAAGGAGCAGCAGCCCTTCCGGCCAGTGTCCCCTCTGTCTGCTCCCCATACTGCCACCCCCACCCCTCTGAACTGCTGGATTTTCTGCTTGGTTTAAGATGAGATGGAGCTGTAAAGTGTTCTCTGAGACACGTTCGGTTTGTATTTGGAGAATTTGCATGATATAACACAGCTCAGTAAGCTACAAAATGAGCTGCAATGAGACATTTGCACTGTTAAAATCTGAAAACAGAATAATGGGCTCTTCAAAGGCATTGCTGCAGGACTTGTTATTGTAAAAGGAAAAGCATCTTTGGAGCTGGTTGGACGCATCTGAAAGGTGAGTGTGCTGGCGTGGATCCCAGCGGTCTCGGCCCCTCTGCTCTGGAAGCAGCGACAGTTGCCTATCAGGAGTCACGTGGATGTGTCACACTCGGGCCCTGGCGAATCGGTGCACTCACTGAGCAGAGGGATGTGAGGATCTATCGGCCACATCAGGAGAGTAACTACCTGGAGCCAAAGAGTCACTGGGAACAGTTTCCTGGTGGGTCTCTGGAAGGCTTCTTTGGAAATCCCATGAAATTCACAAGAGGACCTGAACTGGCTTTGGAAGTTGTGTAGATGCACCTTGGTAGCATCTTGTGGTCTCTCTTTGACGCCGGCCCTCTGCCGGTGGCAGGATCCATCCATTCAGTTCTTGCTGAGAGCCTGTCCTGGGCGCACCCCTCTAGGCTCTGGAGACCCTGAGATGAGCAGAGAGACAGCTGGCTGCCCTTCTGGAGCTGCCTTTGATCGGGTAGAGAGTGAATGAATTAAACAGATGGTGGATACACACAAGTCACGGGTGCCCAATTTTTCAGGAGTGTTGATAGAGCAGGGTTTCCTGGTCGTCATCATCTTCTCACGCCTTGATAATAGTGTCTGTCTGCGATGGGGCGAGTGGGTGCATCAGGTCATGACCGGAGGTGAGAGACGGGGTGTGATCCCTCCAGCACAGCACCTTGGCGTTTCTGCTGTTCTTTCTCCGGTCGCTCCCTGTGGAGCTCCAGGGGGTGCTTTGGCTAAAGTGTCCAGGAGCAGTGACTCTGAGCAGACACCTGGCAGGGAAAAGGAGCCACCACTGAGGATGTGGGGGCTTGGGGGGCTGTTCTCACAGAAAGTGCCAACAGCAGGGCAGTGAGCTGAGCTGCAGGGCAGATGTTTTCGTCTGGCTCATGCACTAAATGTGGGTTTTATGGAAAAGCTTGATCGGGACTGAGCCACGATACCGTGCAGTATGTGTGGCTGTTTTCACGCTGCAGCCGCAGAGCTGAATGGTTGCAAAGGTGGTTTCGTGGCCGGAAGCCTAAGGTATGTACCATCTGGTCCTGGAAGTAAGTGAAGGAGAAAGTGTAAGGGGAAAGAGAAGGGAATTAACGTGAAAGGCTGAGCTGTACAGTCTAGTCCTTGTGCTCTGGAAATTCTACATCCCTGTGCGTGTGTGTGCGTGTGCGTGCGTGTGCACAGTTTCCATTTCACGCTGAGAAACGTGTATGGCAGCATCCTGTATCATGTCAACACTGGAGGATTTGATACGTGGCAGTTTTGTGTCTGTAACAATAGATTTCTTTATTACGAACTCTATAAATGCAGTGTATTGTTTTAACACATTAACTGCCAGGTGAGGTGTATTTAACTCAGGCTAGTTTTGAGGCCCGGGGCCTCAGGAAGCAAAACCCTGCAGTTGGTTCATGAAAATCTTGTTGATCTTATTGTTACAATTAATATTGACAATTTAGTTCTAAAAGCGTGGGTTACATTGCATATAACTCACACACAGAAAACAATAAAAACAACACATTAGAAAAGATTGTTGTGTTTTAATAAAACAGCATGGCCTCAAGGAAAAAATTTTTTATCTGGTGTGGTAATGTCTTAACTGATTCAGTTATCTCAAATCTTGACGGTGGTATTCAGTTGTCAAAAAAAGGAGAAGAAAAAATTGTTCTGCATAAAGGGAGGTTCCAGACAGACGTTTGGACCCAAGTTCCCATAGTGCCTGTCACATAGGGCCATGCAAACTACAGCAGTGAGTTTTGGATGATACTCCAAGTAGGAAGAAAAACCCCCGGAGGGTTGTGGCCGGGTAGAGATAGGGCCTGGTTTGCTTTTGCAGAGCTGCTGCTCCTGCCGGCCGTGCGGTGCGGAAATGCTCTGCAGGGAGCCCGGTGCCAGTGCAGGCTCCAGGGGAAGGTCCTAGACTGCCGTCTAGGCCCCTGGGGACGATTGGCCAGAAGTGGCGCCAAGAAGGAAAATGAACAAGAATGCCGAGGGGGGGTGATAATTCCAAGCCCCTTGGAGAGTGGAGAAGGACGTTCTGTTCAAGTACATACTGAAACTTGAGATAAATGTTTCCTGACTTTCACTTCCAAAATGAATACTTTTCACCAAGAATTAGGAACTGCCACCCCTGTTGAAGTCCATTTCCAGTGGACTTTTTTGCCATATTAATGTGATGGCTAGAAATGCATCCCCTCTGTCCCTTCACCGCCCCCCCACCCCAGGTTTGTTTTTGCCTTTGAAACTCCTGACATTCCGTGGGCTGCAGGAGGCCCCACTTAAGCTAATGTGCTCTCCCACTTGCCACCCTGAGTGGGAAGGTGGTGTGGACGCCTTCGTCGCTAATTGCTTTTTAGACACATAATTGCAGGAACTGCTGACCGCGTTCGACTTACGCGGGAATCTTGCTCACGAACATCGCACCTGTGTAGCTGATGCATTTCCCTGCCAAAGCTGAGAAGACTTTATAATATGTAGCAGTGATATCCCAATTGCTGAGAGAATTTCCTAGTTCCATTTTCTGTGTGCTTTTAGAGATTCAGGAAGTAGTATTTTGTGATATACTTTTGACAATGAGGAAAGGAAATTATAAATCATCATTTGTGGCTTTTGCTACCCCTTTATTAATAGAATCATCCCAAGTAAGTGAGCTGGACCTAGAACAATGCCCTTTCTATCCAGGATGTATCTCAATATTTGGAGTGAAGGTTACAGGTAATTTTATCAGCCAGTAGGAAGCAAATTTGGGCTTTCCGTGTATGGTGGGGTTTATTCTTACGTCCCCACCATCGTAGGAGAAACAACATTCATAGGCAAATGATTTGTTGTCCCCTAGAATAATTTGCAACTTCATGGAATTTACAAAGAAGGACAAAAGGAGAACTGGAGATCTTAGACAACCTTATATATTAGGGCTGGGTGCAGCGGTTCATGCCTGTAATCCTAGCACTTTGGGATGCCAAAGCTGGAGGATGGCTTGAGACCAGGAGCTTGAGACCAGGCTGGGCAATAGCGAGACTCTGTTTCTACAAGAAATTAAAAAAAAAAACAAAAGCCAGGCATGGTGGCGTGCACCCACCACGTAGTGTCAGCTACTTGGGAGGCTGAGGCAGGAGGATCACTGGAGCCCAGGAGTTTGAGGCTGCTGTGAGCTGTGATGATGCCACTGCACTCTTGCCCAGACAACAGAGCAATGACTTGCATCCAAAACAGAAACTTAGGTATTGGATCTGTTTCAGGCAGAGTTCCCCATCATTCTGAAACCAAGATGACGGCACAAGACAAAATTAGTAAACCAAGTGGCTCCGGTATTTTTTTCACCTTCTTTTTGGTGTACTGTGACTTTTTGAAATTTCTATGGATGATAGAAAATTTCTTACAGCTCCTGATTTGCGTGCCATTTCAGTTGTGCAAGAGGCACTGCGTGGCACCACACCCAGCCTTTCCCCCAAGTCTACAAAAAGCAACATTGTTGTTTTGGGTCCTCTTAAGTAGAGGCATGCAAGCTTCGTAGCTCATATTAATTTTCTTAATCTCAAATTTTGCAAATGAAAGGAAGTGATCATTAGAATTTCCAGTGAAAGATTTTACTTAAGTGTGACAGTTAAGAAATTTAACCTGTGAAATGTGTGCAGGGTGGCATGTCCCTTTTTCGTTCTGGAAGTGCTAAGAACTCTCTGAAGTTTGCAACTCAGCACGTTCTCTTCTGCGAGGCCTTGGGCATCACATCGCCTGATCTCTGAAATGGGTCAGTCATAATGCTCCCCTCACAGTTAGTGTGTGTGTGAATTAATGAACAAACACAGGCATAAAGCACTCACAGTTAAACAGAAAAGGAAGACTTTATTCAAGGCTATTGCAATACGGAGAGGAGACCAGATTTCAGTCTGAGCTCAACTCAGCGAAACAAAGAGCAAAATAGACTTGTTGTTTTGATTTGTTTTAAATTGACAAACAATAACTGTACATATTTGGGGGTACAGTGTGACGTTTTGATACGTGCATACATGGTGTGATGATCAAGTCACGGTATTAAACATATCCATCACCTCATAAATTTATCATTTCTTTGTGGCAAGAACCTTGGAAATTCTCCAGCTATTTTGGGAACATACCATTATTGTTAACCATTGTCACCCTGCCATGCAGTCGCACACCAGAACACAGTCCTCCTGTCTAGCTGTGACTTTATGCCATTGAGCAACTTCCCACGCCCCTCCCCAGCCTCTGGTAACCACTGCTCTACTCTCTACTCCTGAGATCAACTTTTTTAGATTCCACACGAGTGAGATCACACAGTATTAGTCTTTCTGTGTTTGGCTGCTTATTTTCAAACGTGGGGTGCGCATGTGCGCACAATGAATTGGAATACTGTTCAACCATACAAGTGAATGACATCCTGCCATTTGCAGCAATGTCCTCCATGAACCTGGGGGACATTAGTAAGCCAGGCCTGGGAGAGTTTCAGAAGTTAGGGGGGTAAGAGTGGAATAAACATCTGAGTTTGCTAATTGGTTTTACCGAAAGGAAAGGAGAAATGTCTTGTATCTTCATGACGGGAGGGAGTTTTTACAGCTTGGAGCAAGGTTCTCACCAGAGTTAGGCTCCTTTCCTTCCCCAGAGACCCGGAGGGCAGGGGCTCTATGTCTTCCTGGATGGTTACATTTCAAAGAGACCCCCCCCCACCCCACTCCTACAGAAAGACGGTCCTGAGTTGTAAAACTGGAAAGAGGCCTTTAAAAATATTTATGTCTCAAAGGCGCAGGCAAAGAACTTCCAGTGACTGATTTTCTAAAGTAAATGCTCTGAGCAAAGGGAAGGGGGGGGACCGTGTGGGAGGGGGTCACAGGCCTCGGGGGCAGGGCCCGGCTGGGGTTTCCTCTTGCCCAGGGGACACTGAGGTCTTGTCCAGCACAGGTGAAGTATCAGAACTGTGCACACGCCCTCACCGTTAGCTGTCAGTCTAAGCGAACCTGAAACCAGAATATTTAGATTTGTGTGAAAAATGAATTAGGGAGTGATTATTGGTTTTACGGATGGATTCTCTACAGTTAACACTCCCCCATTAAAAAAAAAATCTCTTAATAAGGATCCTTCCCTATGTATTCAAAACTTTCATTTATGAAATTCCAACACAAAGCCCAGTTCCCAAGTTCATTTTCTCAGTGTAAATTTTAGAGACAAAGCATGGATTTGAATACAATGTAACTGAAAAAACTTAGTCATTTGTACAAGGAGGGAGTACAGTTGACATCGAAAGGGCTATTTGAGTTAAAAGCTTTTTAATTAAAAAGCAGTTGTACAGTGATGTGGGGATTTTATCTAAAGCACTTAGAATAAACTATGTACTCCCGAGTCACTTTTGCCTCGGAAATTTAGCCTGTTTCCAATTCATGCTGGGCTGCGTGGCAGCAGTAGGCACTGCGTTTACACTGAGGGGTTGAGAGAAGTTTTGTGTCTGTGACATATTTAACATCATTCTTCGTTACGGTGCTCTATAAATTCAAGTTGGCGTCATAACTGTCTAGTATCCACGTCTGTCCTAAATCTTGACATGGTCTTCAGTTGCCAAAAAATGGACAAAAAAAAATTGAGTAAAGGGACATTCAGACCAGACTTTTGAACCTAATCCCTCTCTCTCTCTCTCTCTCTCTCACACACACACACACACACACACACACACACACACACCCTGCACCTGGTCACCACCTGGGATAAATGTCAGGGAATAACCAGATTGAAGGCATCTGAACAAAAGTCTTTGCTTTGACAAACTACTTCTGCGAGTATTTGTCATCTCTGCCGAACTTAATAAATTAAAACTGACTCAGACTCTGAGTCATGAGCGACATCCACCACCAAATGAAGACCCTGGAACGCTGGTGTCAGGTGCAGCTGTGGCCAGGAGTGAACCCTCGGGATGGGGAGGCGTTTGCTGATGCCCCAATGCTCGAGGGTTCTGAGTCTTCACGGAGACTTTAACAAGTTGTCCCCTTTGTCTCTCTGCCAACCCCGAGTGTCCTTCCATCTCGCTGTGACTCTTTGCCATTTCTTTTGTTTGTGCAATTTGAGGACTTGGCATTATAGAGACATTAGCAGTGATCAAGTTAACAGATGTCAGATCTACCAAAAAAAAAAAAAAAATGGAGAAGAGAAAGAAGAAAAAGAAAACAGGCATGTGCACCTGCTCGACTCCTAAAGACCTTAGGCCAAAAACGACATTTCTGAAGGCAGATGAGGTAGAGACGCCACGTCAGAGTTCACTGTTCTGGGACCCAGGAGGGAAGGTGGAGCTGTTGGGATTAGACATAACATCCGTAAATGCTCTTTTCTGTGATTATATATATGATGCATGTATGTAAATGCTAATGATAGAGATGCTTTATGGGAAAGTGTTTTATGACAATTGTAGAGTCTGCTTAGAAACTCAAACACTTTAATACAATAGCATGAGACACCCAGAAAGTAAAATTTCTTACACAAACTTGGTTCTAGCTCCCCAAAGCAGCAAAATGTTTTATAATAAGTACATTGTAAAGCAGACATGAGTGGCTTAAACTTTTCATAAATCTTAGGTGTTAAGAAAACTATAAGATAAATTTTAAAAGAGCCAAAACCTTTTGTATTAAAAAAAAGTAGCATACAAGCCCAGAGACTAATAAGGCAAAAATGATATGGCTTCTTCTATAAGACAAAACACCTTCACAGTTTTTTAAATAAATTATTCAAACTCTGACATGCCAAGATTGCGTTTTTCTTTGACATTTTAATTTAGCCACAAAATGATTGATCACATGAATGATTTAGTATAGTCCAAGGAAGAGGTATAAAAAATACCAGGCTTATTTGTAAGACCTAGATGGAATTAAGGCTCTACAAATGATTCAGTAAATTGACAACTCTTAAAATGCAAAGCCATTTTGGCCAATCGCTGAAGCTCCCACTGTGTCCTGGGGGCTGAATTGCATGCAAGGGATGCAAGGATCGTGGGACTCCCAAGGCTGTGACAAGCTCGGGGGTGACGGGGCTGATTGGAGTGGGGACAGGCTGTGCATATTACTGTGCTCTGGAAACTGTCACAGTCTCAGCCAAGCTCCCTGGCTTCCTCTGCAACAGAGGTAGATCTTGGGGGATAAAGTTGGGTTTTTTTTTCCTTTCTTTTCTTAATATTGTTCTATTAACTTAGATGGGGACCCGAGTCTCAGAGGTTATTGGCTAACCTGTTTTGGGCCGAGTCTTTTTCAGTTTTGGAGCAAAACCCTCCAGAAGCCCCCCCTGTGTTTACCTTCCGATCGCTCCTGAGTTCCCTGTGAAGAAAACGTTAGTGGTTTTCGGCAATAAGAAAATGAAACAATATGGAAGAAAGCTGTCGGGCCTGGCCGGTAAACAGGAGATGGATGAAGAAAGTGATGTCCCCTGACAGTGCCGAGTCCCCGCCATCCATCACACGCCTCCAAGAAAGGGAGGCATCGGCTGATGGACTTAAGTCCCCAGAGCACTGGTAAAATGAGTCCAGGTGGGAAGGCTCCAGGTGTGAACTGGGGTCCCCTGGGCTTCAAAGGGTATCGAGGAAGATGCAGAAATACGAACCAGCCGTCTGCGTGTGCTAAGCCATTAGGAGGCTCCATGTCTTGTGGAATTCACTTCTCACGTGCCTGCTTGTTCCCAGGTGACAAATATGACAGCTATAATGAGTTTTCCACCTGCCATGGTATCGGCCAGGAGTTTCACAAAAGTAAACTCCTTGGGTTTATATTGTTTGAATTTAAATGGATAAAAGCTCTTTGTAAGGAGGGGTATCAGCATATCTTGAAAACGTCGGTTTGCCTGGGTCTCGGCGTGTTGCTAGATGGTTGATCCATAATGCATGAGTGTTGGGCAATGTTGGGAAGAAACAGAAACGTCAGCCGGGGTCTGTGGGGAGGAGAGGATGCTCGTGTCCTGGCACACGATTTTGCTTTGTCCCTAATGTGGCGGTAAAGTGGAGTTTGTTGTTCTGTTATGAGGACAGATGATGGCTCTGTTAGAATTAAAATTTTAGTACTGTTGACGACAGAAAAATCTTATTACAAGCCATGCTCTGTATTTGCCATGATGTGGACTCAAAGTGAATCGGGCACGGCCGTGGCCCCAGAGAGTTTGCAGTCTAAGGGCGGTGGGCAGGTGACAATTCGCTTGAAGAGAAACCCACGTAGAAGACGAGTGAATGAACCCAAGTGGCTGGGACAAGGGACATCAGTGGTGACATCTGATACCAACGAAGCAGCTTGGGGTAACTGCAGGAAACAGAAGGCTGCAGGAAGGGAAGAGGAGAAGAGGGGGGAGGTCATGCCTGCTTGGTGGTATAAGAGAATCGTAAGATTACCTCTGACAGTGTGGTCAGACGTCCATGCTGCGCACTGAGAAACTGGCAGACACGGTGAACTCCAGGGAGGGGCCAGTCATGCACCCAGAGTGGGCAGCCTTGTCCACGGCCTGGGGGGCTGGCCCGGGTGCAGTGAAACACGGCTGGGGGGAGCAGGAGATGAGGATGAGAGGAGAGATGGGACCCTTCCGGTAATAGGTCCTGAAGGCCGAGCTCCAGAGTTCGGATCTAATTCTGCGGGAAGGCGGAACAGCAGAGGGTTGTAAACAAGTTTTGAGCTGCAGACTAATCTCATCAGAACCGAGCATGATGTTTCTTCCCTGGTTTTACTGCCTAAAAAGCTTCAAGAGGAAGCAAAATAAAACTCAGTCCTGCCATTCCAGCTAAGCAAGACGTTTGCACTTGTTCTGTCTTCTCTTTCTGTTCTGGGCCACCGAGGGCAGGATTTTTACCCAGTTTGAAATTATGTGTAGACACAGCTCAGATTCAGCTTTTCAACTTACATGTAAGCATTTCCCAAGGTGCTAAATTATAGTCCTAATTGTGATTTTTCAACTCTCTTTAATAGTCTTCCATGAGTAAATGCCAGAACCCTTACTGGTAACTGTAAGTAATTACCAGTCACTCTCTGGTAATTGTGCATTTATGATGTTTATAATGTTCTGTTGTAAACAGTGCTGCAGTGAACATCTTCCTGTGTTTTCCTTTTGCCTCGATTTATACAGGAATAGGTTGTGTGTATGAATGAATGAATTGTCTTGTAAGATTCCTACATGGTTAAGTCTGCTCTATTGCATTTTTTGGATGTAGGAATTAAGGTCATGTTTCTAGTCTATTAACAAGGGATTCTTCTTTAAGATGCCAGCAGCTCAGCAAACTCGCGTCTCTCTGGTTGTGGGTCCCAAGCACATTAGCATCCGCAGCTGCTCAGTGATGACCCCAGCTGCCTGGGCAGCGAGACTCTGCAGAGTCCTGACGTCTCACTTCGTCCCCAAATGATCCTTCTTCAGCCGAGTGTCTGTTCACCGGCTCCATCACCAGGGGCTGCCGGTCACGGTTTCCTCCACCTTCTCCCTCTGTTTCTGCGAGAGCTGCTTTGCTTTCCTGAATGTGTGAGGAAATGAACCACTTGGTTGGATAGTTAAGAAGTTTCCCTCCACAATTCTCACATGGCATTTAATTTGTCAGTCTGCAACTTGTTTCTCAAGCCATGACTGAAATCGTTTCTTCTCTTGTTTTGGGGTCTGCGAGGCGAGTGTCCTGGGATCCTCTCTGCTCCGTCGTTGAGCCCTGACCCAGCCTGTACTGCTAACGGTTGCCTTTAGCTGCCCTCTGCGCTGTGTCATGAGATAGGCCTGGCTGATACCTTGGGATGACTCACATGGTTTTGTGCATAAATCTTTCATCTTTATCCATCAGCACTTACGCATTTATGAAGGAGGAAGCAGGTCCTGAAGTGAGCGGGGTCCCACCGTGTGGCCCTGGGCAAGCTAATCAGCATCTCTGCACCCCACCGTTCTCGCCTGTGAAATGGGAACAATAATGATGATGTTCTACCCCCTACAGTCATCCTGAGGGGTAAGAGAATAATTTGCAGAGTGGATTTGCCATGTCGCTTAGCGTGTCATGAGCATTCAGGAAATACTAGTCATGCTTAATTACTCCCGCAGTCGTTAGAGTAATAGGTTTTATGGCCATCGCAGGGTCATGCTAACTGTCCCTGTCCCTATTTGCTTGACTTCAGTGTTTGAAATTCTTCCTTCTTGGGAATGTTCCAAGGAATCTTGTATTCCAGGAAACCCCCAACCCCTTTTGTTCTAAGACAATCAGAGAAGAGGGCTGGCTGGGAGAAGGGGGGAGAGAGAGATGAGAAATAGAGACACAAAGACATAGGGACGGGTAGAAAGATGAGAGAGAGAAACAGACAGGGGAAGAT
This sequence comes from Varecia variegata, assembly GCA_028533085.1. Lineage (NCBI taxonomy): Eukaryota > Metazoa > Chordata > Mammalia > Primates > Lemuridae > Varecia > Varecia variegata. The sequence continues at coordinate 1,490,557 of CM052452.1, forward strand.
CAAAGGGAAACACAGAGACAAAGACAGAATTAGACAGTGGAGAGAGGAGGAGAGACAGACAAGGGAAGGAGAGGAGATGCACAGCATAAGTATGCGGTGACAGCCAGACCACCCGGGACTTGTCTGTAGTAAGGAATTTGGGCTTTAAACTGGCAGGAAGTGAGTGAAGGTGCTCTCTCTGGAGAATGAGAGGGACAGTGGGAATGACACCGAATACCCTCATACCGTGCTTCTCCTCAGTGACAATTACCTCCTTCTACAGTTACCTTGTCCACATATTCATTCCCCAGTTAGCATGTTCTACAGCAGCGGGGACCGTGTCCCTCTGGTCTGTTCTGAATCCCAGACCTAGCACAGTTCCTGGCACACAGTAGGTGTTCAGTATCTCTGTGTTGAATGAAGGAAAATTAAGAGCACATCTGGGCCAGACTCCCCACCGGAGGTCACCTTGTCCGTGACACAGTGGCCTCCGCCCTGCTGAGACGTCCCACGTGTCCAGGTTGAACAGGTCTCTTGTCCGTCACTCCCTCCTGCTTCTGGTGACGTCGCTCTGTCCTCCCTCCCATCCGTCTTTCAAAACGTACCCACGTGATTGTGCCAAATATAAATGGCAACGGCCGATTCCTTCCTAACCCCGGCTTCCCTAAACTGCTGCAAGTGGATGCCCTAAAGTTGTGATCTTTCCACGCTTCTGTCAAACACATTTACTGTTCTTGTTACTGATTGGGTAACGCTTGCTTTGGTGAAATTTTGTCTCCTTTACCAAACTATTTCTACTGGATTCTATAAACACTATGACCAAGAACCAAAAATTATGGTCGTAAAACATTTCTAATAGTTAGTCCCCCTTTTATTAGGGGGAAAAACCTTGTCTGATATAAATTATTTTTATTCTCCTTAGAAAAGATAAATTTTCTGATTTTTCCCACTGGCATTAAGCAGTGTTAGGGGACACTTCCTATGGGTCACTTAACAGCAGAGATCCATTCTGAGAGGTGCTGCTAGGCGATTTTGCTGTGTGGACACCACGGAGTGTCCTTACTCGTGGTGTAGCTGCTGCACACCTGGGCCGCGTGGCAGAGCCTGTTGCTCCCGGGCTGCGAACCTGCACAGCACGGGCTGTACTGAAGGCGGTAGGCCAGCCGTCCCCAACCTCTTCGGCACCAGGGACTGTTCTCACGGAAGACAAGTAGTTTTCCATGGAACAGGGGGGGTGGGGGATGGTTTCAGGATGATTCAAGTACATTGCATTTATTGTGCACTTTATTATTACATTGTAATTTATAATAATTATACAACTCACCATAGATTGGGGACCCCAGTTGTAGGCAATTGCAACATGATTTGTAACACAATTTGTGTAGTCAGTATTTGTGTATCTAAGCATTTCCAAACATGCAGAGGGTGCAGTAAAAATAGAGTATTACAATCTTAAAGGGACCACTGTTGTATACATGGTCCGTCATTGACTTAAACATTTGTCACCCAGTGCATGGCTATATTCTAGGAGGTCAGGTGAATTTCTCCTTGCTTTTCCTGTCCTGCCTGGAGGCGGTGATGGGCGTATTTTTGGTGGACACTGCCATCCCCCTGACTCATCTTTGCTGGCTTGACCCGGTCACATCACAGTCACTCACTTCACATGCTCCCTCCCCCAGCTCTTCATTGTTCACTTTCTATTTTTTTTAAACAGGTGGTTTTGAGTGCAAAGAGATAGAGTATTGACAGTAAAACCAGTCTTAGCCGATGCTGTTGCAGCCCTGCACGTACTTTTGTGGGAGCCTGGATGCTGCTCTTAGTTCCATGAACCTTAACCATGAGGATAGAAAACTTACTAATAAAAGCCAGTAAAAAGTTAAAAATAAAATTAGCTAGGATACAATCATCATAGGAAATGTTGCACTTAGAAGTAGAAAAAAATAGTACATCTAAGTGGCATAAAATGACTGTGTCTATTGAATATGGATGTTTTCTTCCAAAATAGTCTAAAACTTGGTTGAAGGGTTATACTCCTAAATTCTGAGATAATCAGGTATCATTTTCTTGATTATGTTTCTTTGGGTATTAAATGTTCCTAGAACGAAAGCAAATTAGGTTATCGTTAAATAAGTTTGGAGAATACCGCATTCTTCATCTTCCTGGACAGTCACGCAGCTCCGGACCAATAAAGGCTCTGAGAAGTTGTGCAGAGAAGAACCTAGTGCTTAGCTTTTCTGAACCAGTGTCTTTCAAAATTAATGGACCATGGAACTTTGTTTTTAGCTTCCCATTGGTTAAAATTCCATCAGAAACTAGTGTTCCAGAAGACACAATTGGAAAACAACTATAATTTTGTAACAGTCATGCACCACTTACTGCTACTGTGAGTTCTATACTTTTCAACCTTAATTTGAAGACGAGTTCTCCAAGTTAAGTTGTTTAAAGTTAGAATTATTTATGTAATTTTCAACAACAGCAATCAACTTTAAACATCCCAAATTGAGACTTCAAACACCCTGTGAGTGGGTGTTAATTTAAATGCAACTGCACAGGTTGAGGGGATAAAAAAAATCCCGTAGGTGTAAAGTAACTAATTGTGTTGAAGGCAATAAACTCTGCCTTTAAATAATGCAGCTACTATGCAGGGCTTTGTCTGAAATGCCTCCTGTTGGACTCGTATTCCTGAAGTGTTACAGATCTCATCCACACTCTGTGTCGGAGACACGATGATTGCTTTGCTGGTCTGTGGTCTGCAAAAACTGTAGGAATAGCGTCACTGTGGAGCCATGAAAGTGCCTTGTACTGGGGAGACCGGAGCGAGTGAACGTGTCTGTCCAGGAGACGAAACTTGGGCTTGGGTAGCTCCTATTTTACCTTCTCTGGCTCCCCTGGGTATAGAAATGAAAATAATGAAGATGTTGACCTGTAGGTGCCGAGATGGGAAAAGAACAATAATTTATAAAGAAGGAAACATGTTAAAAGAATAATGCTACTTGATTTTGGAAAATTATGTTTTTGTCTCTTTGTCTTGAAACTTGAAAGCTGTGTAAATGGTGTAAACCATCTACATACCCATCAAGAGACAGTTAGCTAAGAGAGATGATGATATGTTCATATAATAGAAAGTCATGTAGTCTCTGTATATAGTTTTCTGAGCACACAGGGTAAACAAAGACAAGGGAATATGGCCAAGTCATTCACATACTGGTTTATTCAGCCAAATATTTTATTTAGCGATGCCCTATAGGGACAGGGCATCGTGCTGTGTGCTGGGGTTGGGGCAGAGAGTTACACAAAAATGCACTTGGAGTTTCTTGGCTCTAAAGAAGCCAGGGACCCAGCTAGAGGAACGAACAACACAACGGCATGAACAAGTTAAATAAAATTTGTAGTTAGGACTAGTCAGCTTCTGTTACATATGAGAGAAAACCCCAATTCAACTAGTTTAAGTGAAAAGCAAGCTCCTCGCTTCAGGGGCAGCTGCGTCTGGCTGTTCAATGCTGTCATCAGAGATACCTGTGTTTCTGTCTCTCCCCCTTCCCACCTCCCTCTCAACTCTGATTTCCTCTGTGTCACTCTCATTTCCTTCTGTGGCAGATGAACTTGCATTACAACACGTAGCCCAGAAAGATGCCTTCCTCCAGCCTCAATTTTTATCCTTCCATTAGCCAAATCCAGGTCTATCCCCATGGCTTTACCTGGGTCCAAGTGAGGACTTTGAGAGTCCTTGATGGGCTTTATTTACTCATACCTGAACCAATCACCATGGCAACGAGGATGGGCTGCTCTAATTGGT
>CM052452.1:1494831-1512929 GCA_028533085.1 Varecia variegata
CAGGGGGCTGGGGCTGGTGGTGTTTCCAAGGGTGAGAGGCCAGGGTCGGCCAACGGGTTGGTTGTGGGCTTGAAGGGATGTGCAGAATCCAAGATGACCCCAAAGATTCGGCGGTCACAGCTGGCAAATCACTGTCGTAGGATGAGCAGGTTTGGGGACAAAAGCCAGAATTGATTTGTGTGGTTTAGACGTGCTGCAGACTCGGGCTGGGAGCTTTGGGCTGTTTTTAGGGTCCTGCCGTCTAAGATGACTAATTCCGGATGCCTTTCTAGAGAGGAGTTCTGGTTTTCATATCCTAAGTGCGCCTATTCTGTTAGGATAATACACTCAACTGTAAAATAAAATGTCCTTTTTAAAAAATGTCTTGCGGTGTTTAAGAATATGGTTACTGAAATTCTGTTTGATTCAAAGAAAGTCGTTTAACGGGTTTCATTAACACCACTGATGGAGACCTTCACACCGAGTGTCAGAGGAGCCTCATATGTCAAACACGGGAAACAGGAGTTTGTAATGGGGACATTAAGAGAATTTAGTTCGGTGAATGGGATTACAGTGATACCTTTCCTTTGAAAAGTTAATTGAGTTTAAATGAAGGCAATTTGGCTGAAGTTAAAAAATCGCATGTGTGATTGGGAGCCGGGTGGATACCCGGAGACAAATGAACGCCTTAGGAATAGGAACACTTTGGAAAGTTATCTAGACGTAGGGAAATTGGCTAAGTGTTTCCTTATTTAATTAGGTCATAAGTCCTTCATTGGCAGGGACATTTCTGCATATGCATTTGTCACTGTGCAGATCCGCGCAGGGTGAGCTGTAGGTATCACAGTGCGGTGGACGTGTCGCTCCTAGTGTATCTTATTCAAAATAGAGTTTCAACAGGAACATAGGTATGTTCTGTTCCAGTACATGTGTACTTATGTGCGTGTGTGCATACAGATGTGTATTTTAAATGTTTTAAATCTATGCTGACTTTAATTATCATAACACTATAAGGGGTTTGATTCTCACTATTTGGGTGAGCAGAATTGAGCAGCTGCGAGAGATTGTATGATTTGCAACGCCGAGAAATATTTATTGTTTAGACCTGCACAGAAACAGTTTGCCAAACCGTGGGGATGGAACTCTGGCTCGCACAAAATGGGGTAAACCGAGTATCTGTTAAGTGAACAAACACATCAGATACGTTGTGCCAGGAACAGAGTTCAGGTTGCTGTCCGTGTTGTCACGATGTCTAAAGTGTCACTGCTCTGGCCTCATTATTTTATCTTTAGTACTTTAAAAAAAATTTAGATATTTTTATTTAAAAAGAAAAACAACCCACCTCTCCCCCCCAAAAAAAGCCCTCACAGTTAGGGGTCCGGAGATTAAGTGAGCATGCAGTCTTTTGAAAACATACTGGACAAAGACCTTCGCATCTGTGTAATGCTTTATATTCGTGGCACTTCACGTTGCTTTCTGTGATTTAAAATTTACCACCCCCAGGGACTGTGTGTGGCAGGTTCCCCAGGTGGTCTCTGGTCCTCATAACAACACTGCACAGTAGTTACAGCTTCCCCGATTTACAGTTGGGAAGTGAGTGCACAGAGAGGCACGGTGATATGCCCAAGGCCACACAGCAGGGGTGTGTCGGAAAGTATCAGACTCCAGGTTTGAAACGAGCCCAGTGGGCTTCCAAATTCACATCCCCTCTGCTGTGGTCTGAAGGCTTGTGTCTCCCTCCCTGCCTAAGTTCATGTGTTGACATCCTCACCCCCAAGGCGGTGGTCTCGGGAGGCGGGGCCTTTGGAGGTGATTGGCACGTGTGGGTGGAGCCCTCATGGGTGGGATCGGCGCCCTGATGGAGGCCTGAGGGAGCTTGTTTGCTCTCTCTGCCACGTGAGGACAGGGCGAGAAGCTTTAATGAGCCAGGAATGGGGCGCTCACCAGACCCCAGTCTCCCGGCATCTTGGTCATAAACTTCCAGCCTCTGGAGTGATGGGGAATGAATGTTGTGCATCAGCACCCAGTCGCCGGTGGTCTGGTAAAGCGATCTGAACCGCCAAAAACACCGTCTCATGGACGCAGGACTGGGCTCTGGGGAGGTGACGTGAGAGTGCTGGGTCGCACGGGCAGGAGAGCAAGGCCTTCCTGTGAGTGCACCTCGCTCCCCGAGCCTGGGGTCAAGGGTTTCTCTTTGTAGGGTCTTTTAATTCTTTTCCATTCTTCACTTTTCTGTTAACCTTGAAACAGAAGCCAGTGGTCTGAGCGACCGGCACCCTGGCCTCGTCCCCTCCTAGTCCCGCTGCAGGCTCAGCCCGGCCCCTGCGGGGTTCGGGGCTCCTGCCCTCCCTAGTCATGTGGTGTTTATGGGCCTTGGCGAGGAGCTTCGTGGCTCGGATCAGCTGTCCTGCGAAAGGTCCTTCCAGCCCGTGTCCTGGTTCTAATCCTGAGCTCCCCTCCGTCTCTGTGACCGAGCATGGCCTTGTCCTCATGTTCCCTTGCGGGATCCTTGTCTTGAGATGCAGCCGGGAATTAACTTTCATATGAATCCCAGCGGCCTCACTCCCCCGGGACTGTGCTGTTAGCGTCTCAGCAGCTGGTCAGCAGCACAGACCCGCCCTCGACTTGGGAGCAGACAGGAATTTCAGAAAAGGAGCCCAGTGCGCACAGAATCGCTGCAAGGTTGTGGTCCTGACCGTGAGCAGCTGCCCTGCAGTGCAGAGCCCAGGGCTGCAGGAACCCCTCACCTGTGACTGCAGGGTCCTTGGGTCTGTCACCACTGCAAGAGGGAACGAGGGTGGCTGCCATCTGCTTCATTTCTTCCAAATCCTCCACAAGTGCATCTCGTGGGCAAAATACCAAACACACACAGAACCCTGGAGCTAAGGGGAGACGTAGTTGCCGGGCTTCCAGCCCCAGGGGCCTGGGGGAGATGAAAGAAAAGAACAAAAATAAATGAATGACGTGCAAAAAAACAAACACTTACCCAACAGCAACAGAATCTGGTATACTCAGCCTGTACACATGTGCTTTGGCTCAGGCAGTATTTAAATTTACAAACGTCAAGAATAACAAAAACCACAACATGCATAATTCTATGACTGTTCCTCGTATCAACAAATACAACCACACCTCCGCCCCGTTGGTGAGAGAAGCCCAGAGACCCTCGGTCATCTGTGTCTCTGGGTGACAGCCACCCTCCTGCTTCCTTCCCAGTCTGCGTGGGGTTTTGTGACAGCAAAAACTAAACAGTGAGACTGAGGCACCGACATGAAGCTACTGCAGAGTTCACTGAAGCTTTGGCTTAATTCATTGGGTTCGTCTCACACGTTCTCTGGTGTTTGGCGTCTGTCCCACTTACAGTGAAATCATAATTTTGGCTTTTTTCCCCCCATCTACCCACCGAACAACGAGGTTTAAGAAAAGTGTCGTGGTCTCAGCCTCCCTTCTTGTCCAGTGTGTCGCTTTGCTCCTCCTATCTTGTTGGAGTGGACTCTCCTTGGTGGCCCGTCTCTCTACACCAGCACTGCTCACTGTGTCCCTGCTGGGGCCGGGCAGGTGGCGGGGGCGTGAGAAGGGGCCGGTAGAAATTCCAGAGCAGCTGCTGCTCAGCTCCAGCCAGTTGTGGCACTGGGTCGAGGGCAGGTCTGTGTTCTCAGAGCCTTATTGTGATTTTTTAAAGAAGCTCACACGTACAGATTTTTAAGTAAGTTTTTTCCCAATTTAAATGTCATTGCAAATTAAACTGTGGGCCCAATTCAACACATCTGTGATGAGGAACTGCAAGCCATGCTCTTGCAACCTTTTCCCTGGCCCCTGAGTCTTGATTCCAACAGGATACCTGCAGACATGAGCTTCATAGGAGATACAATCTGGATGGTGCAGTTGCTGAGGACACTAGACCCTACCCAGGAGAGAAATGGCTCAGTGACTCATTCATAGACAAAATCCACATTTCCCTGTTCTGTGTGTCTGTGCCCAACCTCGTCATAGCCACCAGAGTGCTATGTGATAAACCTCTATTTAGGCAACAGCAGGGAACAAAAAAGCAAACACAACATGCTTTCATTGGATCTATAAGATTTATTCAAGTGTGCTTTTGATTTCAAAAGCTATAAATTACAAGACACAGGGGCCAGGGTAGATGCATTGATTAGGTCAGAGGTTAGAAATGGAAGATTCTCAGACCAAAGATGGGTGTTCAGTTTGGCCTATACATTAAAAATTAACTGGACAGGGCCAACTTTTAAGAATCAGGGCAAATCACATAAAATCCGTATTTCCAATATCATCCCAGGAGATGTGGAATTCCTGAGCTCACATGGCCACGGCTCGCTCAAACTGAGAGCTGTGGCATGTATGTGTACACGTGTGTGCTTGTGTGCACATGTGTATTCTAGTTTTCCGCAGTCCACACCCAGCATGGTTGTACTTACTCCTCTCTCTCTCTGGACCCCGGTAGGCTTTGGTGTTTGCAATTACTGGATTCAGTTTTGCTTCTTTCTAGCAGAATTTTAAACTGTGGTTGACAACGGCAAAGATATCTTTCAGACACGTGGTGGTATTTAAAGTCCAGGAATAGAACTGTTTGAACCAAGAAGGATTGCAGCAGTGTGATCGCATCTGATACTATTGGTTATCAATCACCCCAGCATCTCCTTCCTTTGCCGCTCAACCCCGGTGAATCCAGGCCATTCACGACAGCTCCTGTCACTTACCTTTGCAGACTCCGTGCAGCTGGGGCTTGACTCATTCTGGCTTTGAAACCACTGAGCTCTCGGGACTTTCTCAGAAATAGCAGACTTCTGGACATGCGGTGACGTGAGGAAAATAGATGCTTTGGTTAAGCCACTGTAGTTGGATTTCTGTTATTTGCAGCTAAGTCTACTCCTCGCTGATGGGGTATTCAGGAGCATTGGCTGTGGGAGCCAGTTGACAGTTCTGCTTCCTAGGTGAGATGACTATGTCGCCCTTTCTCTCCATCCGTAATGTCCCCTGCATTTGCAGCCTCCTCCATAGTTTAAGTCGGGGTCGTGTGAACAGAAATGATCCATTGCGTGTGGTCCTGGGCACATGAGAACAGGTGTGGCTTCTCTGATCCTGCCTTCCCCACCCACAACATATTTGGGAGACACTTTGTCACGTCAGTGTCTGTGGTTAGTTTGCATGAGGACAGAGCAGATCTCTGAGGCCACAGATGGGTCAGAGGGCTCTTCAGCCCACCCCAGAACTTTGGTAAGAGACAGGAACTTGGGGTGCATCTCTTATAGCATGTACCTTAAAATACCCCTAAACTAATTCAGAAATTGGCAGTAGAAGCCAGGTGCTGCCAAAACAAAAGCCTAAACTGTGACAGTGACGGCTCAGTGGCCGAAGGACCGGGTCGGCTGTTTCCTGAAATAATTTGGGTAAGTGTCTCTAACTAACTTGTAGTTCTAGGGGAGGAGGCTGAATATCAGAACATCAGTATGTTATTGTTTGGCAAGTTGCTAAAGGAAAAGGTGAGCTCAGGAAAGAGAACTTGCAGGAGGAAGTAAGAGTACAGTGGTTTCTGAAGTTCAGATCCTCACAAAGTTGAAAAGCTGACGCAGTCCAGACACCAAGTATTAGCATATTAGATCACAGAGCCTTTGGGCAGCAAAGGCCTGGAGACCTTTAATAAAGGGGTTTGTTCTGTGAAGTTTGGATTCCAGGGGTTCCCCGGGGGGCTCTGGAGGCCACCTGTGACCTTGAGGCCCAGGTCCCCACCAGACTGAGCACAGGGGGTGCCCCTGCATCTCCTTTTTTATACTTTTTTAAAATTTCAGAATATTACGGGGGTACAAACGTTTTGGATACACAAATTGCTTTTGTACCGTTGGAGTCAAACGGTGCCCATCCCCCAGATAGTGTGCGTCGTACCCGCTAGGTGTGAACTTGCCCGTCCCCTCCTCCCCGCTCCCACCTGCTTGATTTCCGACAAAGGCTACTTCCAGATTGCCCACGTCTCTAAACTTCCCACACCGTTGGGTGAGACCACAGGCTACTGGGAGAAGGAAATGCGGGTGTCAGTGGTGAATTATCTCCAGCTCAGGGAGCCTCAGCGTCAGGGTGCTGCCTCCATCCCACTGGTCCCGTGATGGGGTGAACGTGGAAGCCACGTGTGGAGACGGTGGCCTCACAGGGTAGAGGAGACCCGGATCCTTGCGTCACTGGATGGAGGAGAGGGCCCTGTCGGCGCACAATGGACTTGTTACGTGGCAAAGTTTTGTCACACTAGCCGCTTAGACTTAAAGTAAACTTGGGGCCTCCAAAGTTCCAGGAGCAAGGGACCAGGTGGGAAAATTATGCAACTGCCCAAGCCCTCTACTCCCATTCCAGATGTGGACAAGGAGGATAATAGACAGGGAAGAGCCTGCTGCAAAAATGCCGAGAGCTGTGGACATCCGTAGAGAAGCAAACTCCTCCCAGGCAGCACGTCAGAGCGTAGGGTGCGAGGGCAGCTGGTGCTAATACCCTGGAAACACGCAGGCTGTGTGCTCTTGCTCAAGCAAGCTGGGTCACCTCTCCACGCCTTCGTTTCCTCAAAAGTAAAATCTAGATACTAATGATGTCTATGTCATAGCATGCTATAAGGACTAGATCACACAGAGCTTTGGATAGTGTCCGACACATGGTAGATGCTGAAGGAAATCCCGCCAGCCTCCAGTGTTTTCCAAGCACTCCTGGTTTCAGTCCTGCCACAGATTTTTTGCACTCCTGGGGTGCAGCTGAGATCTCGAGTCGGGGGATTAATGAACATGGCGGTTCCCCCGACCTGGGTGGACGCAGACTTCTCCCCCAGGGGCAGTTTGGACCTGAGCCTTCATCTGTCCGTTATCAGAGTGTTGGTGCGGTGTCAGCCTAATGCACTCTGTGGTACTTAACCTAATTGCCCCGTAAATCCCTCCGATTATGCGCTGTTTACGTCCCAATATGTCCTAGGAACAAGTTTGTAATTCACTTACGGAAGAACAGAGCGGCCTTCTAATAGTTTTCTGTTTCTGTTAACCTCATCAATTACTTACTTATAATTTAAGGAAAAGAGCCTGCATGTTCATAAATCTGGGGGTTTAAGTGATGCTGGACATGCTCCTATAGAAGTCATCAGGGCTGTGTCCTTCCCCGCGGCTGGGCGGTCGTGTCTCAGCACCTGTGTCAGAGAGCCCAACCCTGCGGGAGATAGCCCGACTTCTAGAAAAAGAGTCTCGGGTCTTCGGGTCTTTTGAGTTTGTTTTAATCCTTTATAGAACTGAATAACAGGAGAAAGTGGAATTGAAGCTGCTATGTTGGAACAAGAAATAGACCCGTTAGTATAGTAGGGAATATAGTTGAAGCTATTTAGGGAAATCGAGGCACAAGGTTTTAGACAGAAAACAGTATAGTGCAGGTGTCAATTTGATAATGTATCGCATTTTCCCTTTCCTTTATTTAGTCCTGAGAGAGAGGAGCATGCCATTGTGGTCTCTACTCTGCCGTTGTCCCCACGAGCTGTGGCCGAAACTCCTTTCCAGGTTGAGGGATAAACTCCCCAATGGGGGGGGGGTGTGCCCTGAGATCCTGGACTATGTCTTAATCATACACATATGATACACATACACACCATCATGGTCCAGGCTGTGACAAGTGTGTGGTCCTCATGATCTCTAGCTTTCTAGGATGGCACACACAGTTCTAGCAGGTGGGACATTGGATTAGGGACAGGGGCCCAGCCCTGGAGCATGATGAGGAAGGTGCAGCCCCTCCTCCGGTGTGATCCGGGGCCAGAGCGTGAACAGTGTGATGCGGCAGAAGCTGGGCTCACCTTCCACCCTGCCAGCCCGGAGTCTGTGCTGGGTGGAGCAGCAACCACCTCTTTCCTGGTGGACCCAGGCTGAGTCCAAGCCTTGTCAACGACCAAGACTGATGGCCTGAGGTGTTACATCGTTGTCACTTTTCCTGTCACTTTGTAAGAGGTCATTGTCTTTTCTGGGAGGCCAACCGTGCCAAAAGATGGTGGCATGGGTCTTTGATGAGACTCTTAGTGGTAGAACCTGTCCACTTTTTCTTCTGCCTCTTACTGTGATGTCCTGCCCTGAGGAGGTTAGAATTTTCTTTCTAGTGATGGATTGATGACTCTAACACAGCAGTTCTCCAAGGGTGGTTCCCAAGTCACAGGTGTTAGCACCACCTGGGAACTTAATCAAAATGAACAATTTGGGGGACCCAATCCAGACCCACTAAGTCAGAAACTTTGAGGTGAGGCCTAGAAATCTGTATTTCAACAAGGCCACCAGGTGACTCGGGTGCACCTGACCTTTGAGAACCGCTGCTCTGATAGGTTCCTCTGCAGCCGAGTGAGGGGGAGGTTTGGGGATTGTGGAGTAGAAAGTGATGACCATGGTATAAACAAGGGGGAAAAAAGAGGCTTTAGCTGACAGCTTAATTGACTTTGATATTTTGGGTTTACCCATTAATAGAGGCACCTGCTTTTCTAAGTAAAACATAGGTGTTTGTTTCCTTACCTGTAAACTTGCTTTTTTCAGAAGCAAAGTCAGGATGAAGGAGAATCTTGACAAATGTCAAAAAGAAAATCGATCGCATTTCCATCCAAGGAACAAACCCGTCTCATTAACAGTGTCGGGGATTTGCCAAATGTGAGCTTCGGTTATCCGAGACCTGTTTTGCCTTGGAGCTTTTGTGCCTTTTTTGGTGACAACTGAGTCTTCATCCTTCATCTTACGTCTTTATGCTCCAAGTTTGCAGACAGAAAAACACCTCCAAGTCTGGGCAGAACGAAAACGAGCTTCTACAGAGAGACGCTCGGCCTCCTGACCTGGACACCTGAGCCCCTCCCTGCAGAAAAGTTGGCATTTGCATAGTCTTTGCAAACTCTCCCGGTCTGTTAATTGAAAAGACAGCGGCTTTCAAGTGAATAAACATCAGGGTTCTCGTGTCTGCCGCTTCAGGGTGAATGAAGAGAGCTGAATTAAAACTCCTTAAAACACACTTCACTGTTCCTTCACAGCAATTTTAGTTTAAAAGCCAGGGATTTGTGGGTGATTATTCGGCTCTTCTTGCGGTGTGTTATCTGTTTTTCCCCCGCAGCAATCAATATTTCACAGACTGTAGCAGAAACAGCCGCTCATCTGCCGGGTCCTACACTCCCAGCCTGCACGTTCTCTGGGGGTTTGGCGTCGGCATCTGCACGATACAGTTGAGTGGTAGCGATTCGGGGTTCGAGAGGTATAAGTGAATCGGTGGAATTAAAGCTGGATTTAGGCCATGAAAAACCCAGCAAGGAACCTCTAAATTTTGGAGGGTGGTAGGAGAAAGCCTGTATGAAGTCTGCAAGTGCTCACAAACACAGAAAAAGGTATTTAAAAATACGCATTTAATTTATTTTTGGAATTGGCCTCCATTTGGTAGTTCAGCCATTCTGTTTGTTGAATTGAACACATGGTGTGTGTAGTACAGGATTAACTCTGCCAAAAAGTGGTTTGGCCCCTTGTCTGGGCTCCTGGGTGATAGCCTCTAGGTTTTTGGAATATCCTGTCTGTTAAGAGTGTCTTTGCTTACTTGGGGATCTTGGGCCAAGACAGAGAATCTATGCTTAAAACTGAGTATATAGTGGAGCCCTTGATCCACACAAGGTCTACTCATCTCTGGAGGAGCTAGAGATTATTGAGGTCAACCTTGACGGTGGAACCACCCCCAATAAAAACTCTGGACACCGAGCTCCAGGTGAGCGTCCCAGCCTGGCACTGCTCTAAGCACAGGATGATCACAGGTCTTTGCTGAAAGGAATGCACACCTGTGCACCTCCCCACCGGGAGACACACCTGGGAGTCCTGCATCCTGCCTCCCAGGCACCTGCCTCGTGTTCCTTTTCTTTCTCGTTGCTGATTTTAACCTGTATCTTTCTTCTGTAATAAACTGGGATGGTGAGTACAAGGGCGTTGCTGAAATTTGTGAGTTCTTCTAGCCAATTACTGAACGGGGTGATCCATCTTGGGGCTCTGCCCACTTGCAGAGTGACCACTCAGAAATCCAGGAATGAAGCCCAGAGATGAGGACAAAGTCCCTTTCTTCTTTGCCGAGGTAGACAAGGAAACTAACAATTGCACAAGAGCCCACCAGTAGAAAATACAAGGGAATGAACAGTCACACCTGTCACCTCTCACTTGCCCCTCTGTGGACAAATGCACTCTTTGGGACAAGGTTGAATCCTGAGAGTTGCTCTGTGAAACAGGCATTTTTGTGGAGGGTGTTTGAATCAGATGATACACTCACATGTGTAAGAAATGCAATTTTTCCTACATTTTCTTCTAGAATTTTTATGGTTTCACGACGAGGCGAAGAATTTTATAACTAAGACCCCAAGGGCAAATACAGCAACAGCAAAAATAAATGGGATTTAATTAAATTAAAAAGTTTCTGCACAGCAAAGAAAATAATCAGCAGAGTAAATAGACAACCTACAGAATGGGAGAAAATATTCACAAACTATACATCCAATAAAGGTCTAACCTTCATAATCTATAAAGAACTCAAATCGGGAAGAAAAAAGAACCCCATTAAAAAGTTGGCAAAAGACATGAACAGAAGTTTGTCAAAAGAAGATAGACAAATGCTCAACAAACATGAAAAAATGCTCATTCACTAATCATCAGGGAAATGCAAATTAAAACCACAGTAAGTTACCACCTTACCCTTGCCAGAATGGCCATTATTAAAAAGTCCAAAAACAATAGATGCTGGCATGGATGCAGAGAGAAAGGAACACTTATACGCTGTTGGTGGAACTACAAATTAGTACAACCCGTATGGAAAACAGTGTGGAGATTCCTCAAAGAACTAAAAGCAGACCTACCATTTGACCCAGCAATCCCTCTACTGGGTATCTACCCAAAGGAAAAGAAGTCATTTTATAATAAAGACATCTGCACTTGAATGTTTATTGCAGCACAATTCGCAATTGCAAAGACGTGGAATTGACCTAAGTGCCAATCAATTCATGAGTGGATTAAGAAAATGTGTGTGTATACACACATACACACACGGTGTATTAGTCTATTCAGCCATAAGAAGGAATGAAATAATGTCTCTTGTAGCAACTTGGATGAACTGGAGACCATTATCCTAAGTGAAATATCTCAGGAATGGAAAAATAGACACCGAATTTTCTCACTTAGTAATTGGAAGCTCAACGACGGGCACATGTGGGCATAAAGCGATATAAATATCATTGGAAACCAAGAAGAGGGGAGTGTGGAAGGGGGGGGTGAGGGGCGTGAATACTTACCTGTTGGGTGCAATGAACACTATTCTGGGGAGGGGCAGACTAAAAGCCCCAACTTATGCCTCAATACAAGATATCGGTGTAACAAAAACTTTCATACACCTTTAACATTTTGAAATCAAAAAAAATTGAAAAGAAATGCAATTTTTATTGCCCCCATTTAATGTAATTTCTCTTGTCTCCCACTTTCTACACAAGTGAGCAGAAAATGTGTATCTGTCAGTCAAAGGTAATTTGTCATCTTTTTTAGTCAATTCTGAGTTCTTCTCATCCTTTCTCAAAAGTTGCCTCCAAGTTGCAGGTGTGTTTGTAGTTTTGAAGCATGAAAGATCTCACTGTGCCACTATTCCCTGGACGTGAGAGAGATTATAGAACCTCCCTGTGATGTCAGAGGTTTACAGCTGGTAGCTTTGGTGCTCTACTCCAGAGAGCGTCAGTTGCCTCTTACTTTGTATTTTGCATATACGCTCTTAGACATGAATTGGAAGTGAAACCACAATACCATAATGAAAAAATAACGTCCCCACAAGTGCACGTCATTTTGATAACCACGCCCATCACACTGAAAAGCATTCAGTGACACGCTGATGTGTTTTGTATGCTGCACAGCAGAGCACACATTGCAGAATATGTCAGGGAAAAAATCTTAAACTGGAACAATGATTAGCACATTCAAGAGTGAGCCCCATCCAGGCTGTCTTAGATTTATATCATAGTACATCTGTAAGGGTAAATGATTCATTTTTATCGATACCTACGCTATGAAAAATACTAAAATTAACATGCTCATAGGTTACTAAAGTGGTTTAAAAAAAAAAGGCTCTGAATTAATATTTCACACCCTCTAGTCTGCCAGCCCTTCCCTCCCAAGGCCGAGGCTGTTTTAATTAGAGCCGTTTTCTTGGGAAGGTATGAGTGTGGGTTGTTTAATATTAAGTCTGCTAACAGTGTCTTAATTTTGTGCCTTGGCTGGGTATCTGCAGCGTGGAATTCATTTGGAGCTAGTCAAGCTTAGGTAACAGCAATGATAATTAAATCTCATGCCTTAGTGTCTAAGGATGATAATGCCTCGGGCATGGGGGAGGGAGTTTTCTTCCATCTTTGCCGTTTTCCCGATTGGTTAGGTGCACTGTAGTGATTAAAATGCATCT
The DNA here is from genome assembly GCA_028533085.1 of Varecia variegata. Lineage (NCBI taxonomy): Eukaryota > Metazoa > Chordata > Mammalia > Primates > Lemuridae > Varecia > Varecia variegata. The sequence continues at coordinate 1,507,261 of CM052452.1, forward strand.
TTTCTTTTCTAATTCAACTGAAAACAATTACCGGAGGCTAGACAGTTGGGTCGGGTCTGGACGAGATGACACGTATGTTCTGAAATGGCATCAGCTATCATATGATCTAGCAACCAACGCTCCTTGGTGTTCACCCAGAGGAGTTGAAAACTTAAGTCCACACAGAAATATTCACAGGGATGTTGACAGCAGCGCTATTCATGATTGACAAACTTTGGAAGCAGCTGAGATGTCCTTCGGTAGGTGAATAGAATAAACTATGGTGCATGCAGACACTGGAATGTTATTATTCAGTGCAAAAAAGAAAGAAGCTATCAAGCCGGGAAAAGACAGGGGAGAAACCTAAATACATTTTACCAAGTGAACGGAGCCCACCTGGAAGGGCTCTGTGCTGTCTGAGCTCAGCTGTGGCATCTGGGAAAGGCAGTGGCGTGGGGGACAGTGAGAGCATCAGTGGGTGCCAGGGCTCGAGGGGAGGAGGAAGAGCAGGTGAACACGGGATTTTTAGGGCGGTGAAGCTACTCTGTGTTCTGTATGATGCTGTACTGGTGGAGACGCATTTTTGACTTTCAGGCATCGTTATTTAAGAAATAAATTTTGTAAGGCTACAGGTGCCACAGATAGTGATTCCGCTGATGGATTTGGACAGAATAAGTTGAAAACCCTTCTGGAAACGGTTCACCGATCTCAAAGCTAATAAGATCATTCATGATTCATGAGAGGTCAAAATATCAATATTAACAGGAGTTTGGAAGAAGTTGATTTCAACCTTCATGGGTGACTTTGAGGGGTCAAGACTTCAGTGGAGGAGGTCACTGCAGACGTGGTGGAAACAGCAGGAGAACTGGAGTTAGACGGTGGAGCCTGAGGATGTGGCTGAATTGCTGCAGTCCCATGATAGAACATGAACATGTGCGGAGTTGCTTTTTACAGATGAGCAAATAAAGTGGGTTCTTGAGATGGAATCTACCCGTGGTGAAGTGAACATTGTTGGAATGACAACAAAGGATTTAGACTGTGACATAAACTTATTGGTAAAGCAATGGTAGGATTTCAGAGGACCGACTCCAATCTACAAAGAAGTTCTACTGTGGTAAAATGCTATCAGACAGTGTCACATGCTGCAGAGAAATGCTTCACTAAAGGAAGTGTCAATTGATGTGGCAAACTGCACTGTTGTCATATTTTAGGAAATTGCCACAGCTGCCCCAACCTTCAGCAACCACCACCCTGGTCAGTCGGCAGCCTTCAACAGTGAGGCAACACCCTCCACCAGCAAAAAGCTATGATCATTATCAGTCTGTAGCAATAAAATAATTTTGATTTAAGGCATGTACATAGTTTTTTTTTTTTTGGGATAATGGTATTGCACTCAGTTAGACTATAGTATGGTATAAATGTAGCTTTTGTATATGCTTGGAAACCCAAACATCTGTGTGGCTCATTTTATTGTGATATTTGCTTCATTAAGGTGGTCTGGAAACAAACCTGGTATCTCAAAGGTAAGCCTGTAGACACTAGATATAGGTGGCCCATTTAAACTATATGAATTATAAAATACATGAATTCTGCTGATGGATGACAGCCAACATTTTTATGGTTCCAAGGTTATGCTTAAAACGTGGTGACTTCAGAGCAATTATAAATTCTAACTGATAAAACAAATTGCGTGATATCAGCAGTCATGTGTTGGGTTTAAATTCACTTTCATTTGACCAGAAGGAAATTTTGTGTATGCAGAATATACAACCAGTGATGTTTAAAGCTTCCATAATTCAAAAACACATATTTACTATTTCTTCTGCTTTAGATTATAAAGGATTGCTAATACATTCATCAGAATGATATTAGTTGTGAATACGTTAATTGCAAGTGATAGAAAACCTACTCAAACTGGATTAAGAAAAATGGGGAATTTATTGGTTCATAAAACTGGAAATTCCCAGCATGACCGGCTCTGGGATTTAGCCTGAGCTGTGGCGATAAGTCCTTTTCTACTTCCCAGCTCTGCTTTTCTCTCCACTCTCAGCTTGGTCCCTTCTCAGGTGGAAACATGGCAGGAAACCTAAGCCCGAGCTCTACCCCTCAAAAATCCCAGGGGAAAGAGACTCTCTCCAATCTCCTTCAGAAATCTAGGGATCGTCTGTGATTGGCTTGGTTGCAGTAATGTCCATTTCTGAGCTGGCTGGGGTGCAATACCATGGATGGTCTGACCAGCCAGGCCATCCTCACACGCCCACCTCGGCTTGGGGTAGACTCAACCCAGCAGTCCACATAGCTTATGGCACCAGAGAAAGAGGGAATGGATTATTGGAAAGCAGGAAAACAAATGTCTACTATCATTACCAAATCATAGATCTTTGGAAATCAATGCAAGTTTTCTAGGAAACGTGACTCTTCTGAGCATGATTTTGTTTTTTAATTTCTTCTCTTGTTACTTCATTGGCTTATATTTATTATAGTATGGCATTTCTTATTTTCTGCAATTATTGCCAATAAGCACTTAGAACTATAGCGGCCACAACAGAAAAGGCAAACACATAATCCATTTCTAATTTTCAGAAGAGGTACGAACCTGATTCTGAGGGGAGGGGTGCTGATTCTAGTAGGGGTGAAAATTGCATAGGAAATCTAGAATGTGGGTTCTTTGCTGGGATGACGGTCATAGCCGTCAGAGACGAGCTGAGTGTGTTGATGTGGCCAGGGGCTTTCACCTGGAGCACGCCTGTTTTTATAGCCCACTTACGGAAGTCCCCTGAGTTGTTCCAAAGTGCTCAGTGCTCCTCGATAGCCCATAAAGAGCAGTTTATGGGATGCCTTTTCCTCCTGGAAGGTGTAGTGTGTGAAAACACTCCTGAATGTCATAACAATCTGTCCAAAAAATTCTGGTTTATAATGTACTAGAATTCTACACCTCCCAAATGTGTACAATTTATATTTGTGATGAAATTCCTTGGTAGATTTTTCTTTTTTATAAGTATGTTATGGCTGGGTCTACTTTTGAATTTCTTCTTCTATTTGCCCACTCAGTACTTTTGATTGGATTCCATATGCCTCTGATCATATTCAAATGGCATTTTTAAAAACTCACGCTTGAATATACCCTTTAACCCCCACGCCCACCAATAAAGTATTTCTAAATACAGGGCCCGGTTTGAACTTCGTATGGGGATTCTATGATTCCCTGAGCTCCACAGGTAGCCCAAGCCAGGTGGGAAGAACCTCCCTTTGGGGCATTTGGTGATGTGTGGAGGACAGCTCAGCTGGTACCTACATGTCCCAAATGCTGTCTCGTGGTTAAAGTGCAGGTGAGAATGTGAATACAGTATTTGAGTTTTCTGGCTGTGTATTTGTATTTTTAAAAGGATTTCTTTCATGTCTCACTTAGGGGAATAGCATATTTTAGTCCTTGGACTGCCCGAGGGAACATCGTAGTTACGTGATGGATTGAGAGATACTACCACTGTCTCTGGGGACTATCCCACTTGTACCGCGTGGATGCGTTATTTGCTTCTGGGGAATCCTGATGGGACATTTCTCTTTATAATCATTTTATTTACCATGCTCGGAAGTGCTACAGCTCTGTGTTATGTAAATACAGGGTTTTCACTATAGAAAAGTAGGTTGATTTTATCTGTAAATACCTTTTTTAACACTTCAGGACCTGAAAACTATTTTACGATATTCTCGTCAACATACTCAAATAAAGTAAGCAGGAGTGTATCGCTGCTTGTTTTTTAAATATCCCCCCACTTGAGATCAGCGCAAATACTGTCCCGTGTCTTGGTCATACTCAGGCAACCCTGCTTTTCTGTGGGCTCCTTACCCATGGATTCAACCAACCACAGATCAGAAATATTCAGAAAAACAAAAAGCCTCTGAACATGTACAGATCTTTTTTGGTCATTATTCCCTAAACAATACAGTATAACAACTATTTACATAGCATATATGTTGTATGAGGTATTATGAGTAACCTAGAGGTGATTTAAAGTGTACAGTAAGATGTATGTAGGTTATATGCAAATACCGTGCTGTTTTATATCAGGGACTTTGAACATCCTTGGGTTTTGGTTTCTGTGGATTTTGGTATCTGCAGGGGGTCCTGGAACCAACTCCCCACAGATAATAAGGGACAACTGTATATAAGAATATGATATATCCAATTACATACAGGTCTACATACGTGTGTGTATATATGCACACACACACACGATATACTTGTTCAAGGAAATGAAAGGAGGGTTTTGTCTCAGCAGAACCATCATAATAGTCTCTTGTCATCGACTTGCCTCTGTTCTCACCTGGTGTCCTCTGCTCTGCGGAGTAGCCAGGTGTGTATCTATGAACAGTACCTATAAGTCATGCCAGTCCCTTGTTTTATGACTCTCCAATGTCTTTCCACTGTGCTTGTGATGAAATGTCTGCCATGGCCCGTGGGACCAGACCCAATTTATCCCCTGTCTACGTGTCTAAAATCATGTTCTATGACATCATCACACATGTAATGAGCCGCTCAGTGACACTGGACTTCTTTGTGTTCCTCAGACTCTAACCTGTGCTCTGTTGGAGGCTTTGAACTCATATCTTTTGTTGGAATACCTGTATCCAAACTCTCCCCAACTCTATCAGGGGACTATGGCCACAAATGCTGCAGAACAGACATTCACAAAACATGTGCAGCATAAAACAACCAGCATTTCTGTAGCTCACGTCCCTGGGCAGCTGAGGGTCAACTGGAGCTCTGCTGATGCAGGCTGGGCTCAGCAAGGTGGCTCTTCTGGTCCTGACCGGGCTCCCTCCATGCCTGTGGCCAGTTGGCTCTTCCTGGGGTGGCTCCATCCTGCACACCTCATCTTGCTCCTGGGGGGTTCAGCAGGCTGTTCTTTGCCTGGCCACAGCCAAAGTGCGGGAGCATAGATGGAGATGCTGGAGACTGCTTGGCAACTGGCTCAGAGTCTGACCTGCCTTATTTTGTTCACAGAAGCATGCCCCAGGGGCTGAATTCAGACTTGGGGCATTTGAGGAATATCCCCTGCCCCTTTTGTGGGAGGAATTGCAAAGTCACAATCGCAAAGCTTGTGAACACTGGGGAGGGAAGAAGTGTCGGGTCTGATATTTCAAGCTACCATGTCTGGGCTGTCTCTTGACTATTTGGCCATTAGTTCCTTTGAGACTCCTCCCAGAAGTTGTGACCACCCTTAAGTAGCATTCCACCGTTATATCTCTATCATGTCACTGTACTTTATGTCCTCAAATTGTCTTGTTCACATGTGCACTTGTCTGTGTCCCTCCCACCTTGTAGAACATATGATCCATAAATCTCCCCCCGGGATCTGAGAGAGTGATACAAGACACACACTCGATACACTGTTGTCGAATAGATGATAGGTTTAAATGTCAGTTGTTGTTCACATTTAATTTTGCATATTATCTGATTTCACTTAGAATTAATGAGGAGATTAGGTTTCTAGTCTAGCATCTGTTTTTAACATTCTCTGCATCTTCGAGTGAGTTGCCTCTCTCACCTTCGCTTCCTTATCTGTAAAACAAAGCTGTTAACCTATGTAGATCCCCACTTTGCTCTCAGCTCTGCCCGTCTGTGACTATAGATCCTGAGTCTATAGAACAAGGTAAATTTGCATTGCCTCATTCCTGAGTGCCCTGGG
>CM052452.1:1513429-1564602 GCA_028533085.1 Varecia variegata
AAGTCATGCATGGATTTTCAATGATACGGGAGGGTGCCCCTAACCACCTGGGTTGTTCAAGGGTCAACTATTTTATGTAGATCCTTTTCTTTCTGTTTCTCTTGGGAATGTTAAATATAGTACCCAATTCCTTGGTGCTCATTCTGTGAATTTCAATTTTAATTATAAATTCAGTTGATAATTAATTGTAAAAAGTCATATTGAAATACCTCCCCCAGGCAACATTAAGGAAAAATATTTTCTTTTTTTTTGGAGAGAGGCTCTCACTTTGTCTCCTAGGTAGAGAGTGCAGTGGTGTCATCATAGCTCACTGCAGCTCAAACTCCTGGGCTCAAGTGATCTCCTGCCTCAGTCTCCCAAGTAGCTGGGACTATAGGTGCGCATCACCACACCCAGCTAATTTTTCCTATTTTTTGTCAAGACACGGTCTTGCTCTTAGATTGGTCTTGAACTCCTGAGCTCAAGTGATCCTCCCATCTTGGCCAATGTTATTGTTTTGACCCCCACAATTCCGAGTGAGTTTGTTAGGCAGCACTGTCGTAGATGTAGTTGACTGATGGTGAGGTATGATGCATCACCCCAGAGAAAAGAAAGCAGAGGTGGCACCAAAGCCTCGTGGGCTGAAATTGGCTCACAAAGGTGAAAATTGGCCTGAAAAATATTTAAAGTGTTCCTGTGTGTGTGTCATTGCATTAGCCACCAACAAATCTACAGATTTCATTCAAGAAAAATTTCATTCAAGAGAAACTAGTGTTTTATCTTTCGTTAAAAAAATAAGCTCTGACACCACCAGGTCCACGTTTGTACTTGGCAGCGATGGGTCTGAGCTTTCTAGCATTTTCTGATTTTAGCAGTGCATGGATTCGCCATTTGGCATGCATTCCCACCACTCCCTGTTTTTATTCGATACTTTGTTTCCATTACCAACCAGCCCTCGTAATCCTTTCAGTTTCAACCATTGCAATAAAGGGTTATCTCCACCCTGCTTGGGAAGAGATTTCTGACACCTGCATGCAAGTAAATGGCACCAAATCATCTCAACACAGCAGGTTGGCGCTGTGGTCATCCATGAACCAGCAACCGTGCTGAGCAAACCCGATGTGACCAGACTAATCTGGGGAACCGAGGACCCTCATGTCAATGTTCTTCTGGAAAATGTCCCTATGTATTCTGAGTGGCAGAGGATCTCCTCTGACCTAATGCATAACACCGGGCAGATGCGATGGGAAAATGAGCTGCTTGCTAAGGAGTTCTGGCCGCGTTGTTTCTCTGGCTCCGTCTCTACGAGCAGCAGCAGGCCTCGGTGTGGAATATTTGGCTTTTGTGTCTGGTTTTCTCTGGCGTCGAGCTTCTTCTCAGCTTCCATCGCTTTGACCTGGCTGCCCTGTAGCAGGAGGTCTTTCTCGTTTAGTTTGTTTTGTACTCTGTCACCTGCCATTGGGTGTCTGGGCGTACTGAGGGGCACAGCACCCCTCGGCACCCCAATTGCCTGTGTCAGGATCCGCTGGGATACTGTGGAAAGAGCCCTGGACCGGATGCTTGGATTTGCATCCCACCACGGATGCTGGCTGGTTGTGTGATCACGGACTCATCACCTTTCTTCCGAGCTGCAGTTTTCTCCACAAAGAGGCATTAATAATATCCACCCCCGTGTGCCCAACCCTTGTCTGACAGTTAGTGGATGTGAAAACGTTTCAAAATGCACTTTGCTCCTCACAGTTGCTGCTCTGGCTAGTGTGGCATCATTCCACCCCTAGTAAAAGCAGAGGAAGCCAAATCCTGGTGCAGATGTTATCTTTGCTTGTTGTTAGCTTTTTTTAAGTTTTGCGGTTTTAATATTACCAAAGATTTCAGTGGAGGGAGCCCATGCATGTATATTTCCCTGACATTTTATTAAAAATTTTAGACGTGTAGTTATCTTGATTAAATTTTACAGTTGACACCCATATGCACATCACCTAGATTCTATAACATTTTAACCATACCTGCTTTATCACGTGTCTGCCAATCTTTTTACCCTTCTTTGCATTTATTCATTTTTCTTATTTTGAGGTACTTCAAAGTCAATTGCAAACACAGGTACACTTCATGCAAATATTTCTGCAGGCATATTGTTAACTAGAGTCTAATATTTGTTCGTAGTTGTTAATATAAAATTTACATACAATGAAACACAGAAATCTTCAGTGTACCAGTGGATGAGTCCCAATAAAACGCACACTCCTTTTAAGATGGACGTCATTCCCACGACCCTATGAAGTTCTCGTATGCCCTTCCTGGTCAGTTCCCATCCTTACCCCAGCAGGAGAAATCATTGTTCTATTATTTTCCATTGCAGAGTAGATTTTCTTTTTCTAGACTTCATTGTAAAATAGAATCATGCAACATACTCTTTTGTATAAGATTTCTTTAACACACAGTGTATTGAAACTCATCCACTTTTCCTCTTGGTAGACACCTGGGCTTTTTCCAGTTTGGGGCTATTAAAAATAAAGTCACTATGAATATTTGAACAAAGAAAATCCACTTATGTTTGCATACTCCAAATCACCATGATCTATAGTTTTATTTTTAAATGCTTCAGTGGAGACTTTAGACTTTGGTGTCAGACCTAAGGACAAATTCCTCCACTTTTGCTGACTAACCGGGTGAGCTTAAGCAAGTCGTGTCAGTCCAAAAAGCCTCATCTATTTTTTTTTTTTATTACCTGTGTAATGAAACTCTCCACAAATGTCCAAGTTTACCTTCAGTTGAATTCTAACCATTGTCTTCTCTGGGCATTTTTGCACTTTGGATGCAGTGCTGTGATAGATAAGTGGATTGATTAAGTCAAAAGGTCTCTATCTTGTGTAAGCAAAAGAGTATCCGTCTGAAATCCTATTGATCAGGTTATTAGGTTAGGACACCTTCTGATCTCCCTCTTTGCTACTCAATTCTTCTTCCTACTCAGGTCTTTCCAAATCTGGGTTTCAGAAGCTTTAGTAGCTAAGAACTGACCGTGTCATTGAATGCCAAGACACCGAAGGGTGCTGGTTCTCATAGATGGCTTTTGCACCATTAATACAAAAGAAAACACAGTGGAAAAAAATGTGAAAAACATATTGGTTTTATTATGTGAAAATAGGTTGACTTTGCAGAACCCCTGAAAAAACATCTTGTGGTTTCCCCAGGGGGTTCACAGATAAATCTTTGAGAATCACTGACTTTAAGCCATCCAGAACATTCCTGTAACTAAGAATAGGGTCATTTCCATCCAATCCACAGGGCCTGAGAGTGGGCGAGGGAAATGTTCTCTGGAAAAACAAAAGTGAGCTGCTTTAACAAAAAGAAGGGTAAAAGAAAAGTCGAGCGACAAAAATAGATGTGCTCGAGATAGCTGTCCAAGGAGATTATAGAATCCGCCATCCGCAAAGTTCTTCAAGAGGGGGGAGAAAAAACAGCCACCTTGTCCCAGAGGATTCAGTGATTCCGTTGCCGGAGGCACCAGGTTGTCACAGCATGTTGCTTCCAGACTGCTAATTCTGTCGGCTCTTAGGACTGTGTCACAACAGCTTCTGTGTGTTCTGTAGGAACTACGCCACATGACCCATCACAAAAATGTCTGCTTTTATTTTAACACATGCGACACGCCAAGGACACGTAGACTCTGAGGCCGCAGCTGCCACTAATGAGCATCCTGACTTTAGGCATGTCATCCGCTTCTCCTGGTGTCGGGTTTCTCATCTGTGAGACATGGCAGGTCAGCTAAGCAATCGCTGAGACTGCTGCACACCCGGTTCTCTGGGGCTAATACGTGAAAAATCCTGTGAAGCGTCTTAGTTCCACCTGAAACATTCTCAGTGTGTAAAAGTAGCTGTGATCCACCGTCCGAAATACAGGCCGCTTCCCATCAGCTGGGGGTTTGAGTCTCTTTGGCATCATTTCCTTTTACTGTGTACACGTCTTAGGTCAGGGCTGATAAATTTATCTGGAACACCCCAATATCACGGCCATCCTGATTGGTTCCTTAATTATTGAATATTTTTCTACATTTTTTTATTTCAGCATATTACGGGGGTACAAATGTTTAGTTTACATATATTGCCTTTGTCCTGCCCAAATCAGAGCTTCAAGCGTGTCCATCCCCCAGGTGGTGGGCACTGCACCCATTAGGCGGGAATTATATCCATCCCCTCCTCCCTTTTCCCACCTGCCCAGCACCTGATGAGTGTTACCTCCATATGTGCACTTCAGTGATGGTCAATTAGTACCAACTTAACAATGAGTACATGTGGTGCTTGCTTGCTTTTCCATTCTTGGGATACTTCACTTCTAAGAATGGGCTCCAGCTCTATCCAGAACTCGGGAAAATTAACAAGAAAAAACCAAACAACCCCATTAAAAAGTGGGACATGAACAGAAACTTTTCAAAAGAAGATGGACTAATGGCCAAGAAACATATGAAAAATTGCTCAACATCTCTGATCATCAGGAAAACAAAAATCAAAACCACAATGAGATATCGCTTAACTCCAGTGAGAATGGCTTTTATCAGAAGGTCCCCAAACAACAAATGCTGGCGTGGATGCAGAGAGACAGGAACACTCATACCCTGCTGGTGGGACTGCAAATCAATTATCGAGTATTTTGAGTATTACCACTGGGTGCAAGATTCATCTCGGATGGTCATCAGCTGAGGGTTTGATGTCTCTGGGTCAACCCTCCCTCTTCCCCATAATCTTGGATCTTTTTCCAGCCAGGCTGTCCTTCCCCCAGGGTCCTGAATCCATCCTAAAAGGACAACACTCTATTTGACCTTTCTGTTCAGCGCAGGAGGAGGCTGTATGTATTTCAGATTTTTCAGGATGAAATATCTACCAGAAAGAGGAATATCTGTCTTGAACCTTCCTCCCAGGCTGGCTGCAGAGCTCGATTATACCGACAGGTTCTGCGTCTCTGTAGTGTCTTCCCACCCTCCCCTCCAGAAGGACTAAGAGGGAGATAAAAGAAACATAGATGGGAAAAGAGATACCCATATATATCCTCAACTATGCACAGATACAGCTTCAAAACCAAAAGTGCTGAGAATCAGAAATACACGAACAAACAAAAGCTGTATGCAGGCCGGGTACGGTGGATCGCTCCTGTAATCCCAGCACTCTTGGGAGGCCGAGGCGGGAGGATCGCTTGAGGCCAGGAGTTTGAGACCAGCCTGAGCAAGAGTGTGAGACCTCATCTATGCTAAAAATAGAAAAATTAGCTGGGTGTCACAGTGCATGCCTGTAGTCCCAGTTACTCGGGAGGCTGAGGGAGGAGGATTGCTTGATCCTAGGAGTTTGAGGTTGCTGTGAACTATGATGACACCACTGCACTCTAGCCAGGGTGACAGAGGGATACTATCTCCAAAAATGAAACTTAAGAAAAGCTGAATGCATTCTGGAAAGGCAAAAATTTTTGTCACTATGTCACTTGAACAAGATTTTGAACATTTTATAGAAATGGGTAAGGGAGGACAGAATGTTATTTATTTAAACGTTATTTTGGAGAGTCGTATCTTGCAGTTATTCTGTTGCCTACTTTTAGCATCTCAGATCTATATTCTCTGGAATAAACCAAAGTACCCCCCACCTGACAAAAATAATTAATACATGTGATGATTGAACATGTGTGTTGAGCAGGTCCTATGCACGGTGCTCTGCTAGAAGCTAGGGCTATCCTGATGAAAACCACACAAGCCGAGGAGCTTACTGTTCAGTGTGAGAAATCACATGCTGGTTGCATCGATTATACCACAAGGTGGCAGATGCTGTAATAGAATTATCTACAGAGTACTAGCAGGGTGCAGGGAATGTTTATATGATTTGGCCAAGGACCATTAAATCAGGGAAGACTTTTCTAAGAGGACCTTCTGTAAATCGAGTCCCTAAGGAAGCAAGGGATTTATCCAGGTGGGCGAGGTTGAAGAACCTTCTCGACCAAGACAACAGCATAAGCAGTAGCGCTTTGACATGCCTGTGGGAGCATGGGGGTGATTCGGAAGGTGGCAGGAGTGCAATGCTAAGTTCCTGTGCACGCGCAGTCTTAGCCGACCCCCTGCGACCCCGCAGGTTGGGCTGAGTGTGTTATCACCATTTCCCGTATCAGAAAATTGCAGTTCAGAGACTCTATTGTCTAAGGAGGAAGAGCTGGTAGAGGCCAGGTCCTGATCTGGAATCTGGGTCTTCCTTCTGCCGGAGCAGAGAGATTTCAACTCCTCCGTGAGGTTCCAGGATGGATGGAAGGACTCAGGACCTGCTCACAACCTCCCTGTTTCAGTGGCTCTGTGCAGGGGTCATCTCTACCTACAAGCGATTTGTTTGATGACCTGCTGGGCAGAAAGGCTGCCTTTCTCCAGGGAGTGATCTTCAGACTGGGTGAGCTGGTCTGCGGCAGGATCTGCTTCCACGTGCCCCAGACCCAGCACCTTCCGCTTTGGGAAGAGTTGACTCTTCCAACACGTGATTCGGGAACCCAAGTACTGCCTGGACTTGGACGTGACAACCAACTAAAACACATGGTCCACACTGGGAGGCCTGTTCCTTTGGGCTGGTTACCTGGGATGTTGGAGAATTCCTTGGGTAGTTGAAGCCTAAGTCCCCTATAAATTTTATGAATTGATTAATAAACTCACAGTAGATCTGTACAAAATTCCAATGTTTTACTGTAAAACATTTCTCAAGGACTTTTTTAATACAAAAGCCATAAACATAACATTTCTATTTCCAGAGAGAAATCCACTTCTCTGGATTAATTTACATAGAAACTTTCACCTTCCTTTAAGCGGGTAGGGTCTGACTCTGACACATGGCGCGGGCCGTTCGTGAGCTGAGTCCCAGTCGGTCTTCTGCCCTTTGGATAATTAAATTTATCTCTGAGAACCTCCTGAGGTTTATATTTTTAATATCTCGATTTGGATGAGGGCTGTCCTTGTATCTGGACAGAATGCTTTCCCTTCTGAAATGTTAATTGGGCGGAGAACCCAGAGATAAACAAATTGATTTAATTTTCATCTGCTTTTGTGGTAATGCATGATGATAACTGGTTTCTGTCTCACAGGGTTGAAAACCACAGCCCTTAATAAGAGTTTGTGGGTATATTATGCAGCTTTAAATAGCTTATGTTGTGCTAGGCTGCTCCCCATAAATTATTCTAACTCCAGCGGTATCTCAGGGACTCCCAATTCTTGTCGGCTGCGCATTTTCAATCGGTGAAACTATTAGTGTGACATGAAGAAATCCGGAGTCGGCTGCCATGAGGCGCAGCGGAGATTCCATGCCCAGCGTTCCGTAAATGAGATTAGTTCTGGAAAAACTACATCGTTCTCTGTTGCCAGCTGAAAAAGCAACACACGTTTCAGAGAGGATTCAGAACCCAGGTTTGTGCACACGGGCTCTAGAAAGTTCTGTGCAGAGCAGGTGCTCAGGAATGGGTGGGATGGGTGGTTCGGGGTGTTTATCCTCAATTAGGGAGAGTTGGAATCTGGTGAGAATCACACAGGTGAGGTCACAGACTCTCATAGATGCACTTGTACATCTCAACTGGTGTCACCTCCTCGGAGAGGCATTTCCTGCGTCCCCTGACTCAAGTTAGGTCCCCTGCTCTACTCTCTCGTGGACCTTAGACTTCTCCTTCATTGCACTTGCCACTCTGTCACTGTGTAGTCACGTTTAACGTGTCTCCCTGCTGTGTGTCCATTGCTACCGTTCACTGGTGTCTATGGGGCAGAGAAGTGATTCCTATTTCCCTGTCACCGTGGAGTAGTTAGACATGCTCATGTGATTCTCTCCAATGAAGGAAAAATAAGTGCAAGTGACGTGTCACTTCCAGGAGGACAGAAGCAGAAGTAGCAGGCGAGTTTCTGCCCTGCCTTCTCTGGTTGAAGTGTCGGGCGGCGTTCCGGGTGGTAGAGCTGTCTCAGCAGCTCCCGAGGGAGGAAGCAGGTCCCTGAATGGGAAATAGATGTCTGTTTTGTAGATGTCATTTGCTATTATTTTATAACCTACCTCACCTGCCGGATTCACTACGACCTGGTGATGAGCTCCCTGGGCGTATGAAGCAGGACTGTTTTGTCTTTTGCTGTGTCTCTAGCAGTTCACCAGTGCCAGACATACAGAAGGTGCACATTAAATGCTTTTTTAAAAATTATGACATCATACCTCTAGGTCTTCTGCACGGGGCTCATCAGCAGATAGTTGAGCCTGTTCTTGGAAATCTACGTGTTGCCACACACACCAGCGTCTACCCACTGAGGCTTCAGTTAGCTTTGAGTGTTACGACGTGTTTCATGCTGAACTAAAACATGCCTTCTGTTAACATTGACATGTGGTTCTGGCCTCCGCAGGGTTGGTTTCCCATCCACTCTCTCCTGCACTTGACGCTTCTAGTTTTATTTGAAGCCAGCACCTACGTCCCACCTGTGTGTGATTTTGTTTTACCGGTAGATTTTCTGTATGCAAGTGCTCTGTGTATGGTTGGATTTAGTTTAGATTCACATGACGGAAAGCAAGGCGGTGCTTGTTCCTTTCATATCAAAAACAGCATAAATAGATGGAAGTCTTGTAAGGTGAATTTGTTGTCAAAGAGTCTATCAAGCTGCCTTGCTTGGGGGGCGGTATTCCACTGTAGAGACCGAGGTAGAAGGACTTTTAATACAGCGTTCTGATTTACAGAGTAAGAATTCTAGGTTAAGTGGTGACATCCATGTTAGATGAAGAGGAATGAAATTAAAATAGAGATTGACCATCTACGCACTCAGGGATAACTCACGTAACTTCTCAGACACATAAAATATTGCATGTGCAGAAGACTCTCAAGTCTTTGTACCTGCTGGAAAAAAAAGTAGCTGGTGTCTTTAGTTTTTGTTGGTGGGTTGTGCTGTGACTATTTCACAGACCCCCAGTCTCCTCCTCAACCCCAGAGGGAATTTTTAAACAGCAGAGGTCCTTAAATTAGAGCCACCTGCATGTCTATTGTTGTGCAAAACCATTCAAGGAGGGATTCGAATTTGCATAGTTCTAAGGGAATCTGTTTCCTGAGTTTTCTACTTCCACATATCTTTCCTAGAATCAATCTGCCTGAGCAAACACCTAGAATCAAAGGGCTCAGCTTCACCTGTGCCTCACAGCTGCTTTATAAAACACAGGCGTGTTGCTCTTCCATCCAGGGTCTTGCTGGGACAGGTTGCCTGGGGGTTGTGAGACCTTTCCAGCGGCCAGTCCTCTAGATCCTTTGGCCATAACGGCCTCTCTGAGAAAGCAGATTGCTCTGATGACTGCATCACGAATCCTTCTGCAGGCTGCACAATTTATAATTCTTTGCTTTCAACAAAGTAGAAGGAGGAGAACTTGATCAAATTGTCAGATCTTTAAATATCACTTTTGACGATGGATCACAATGTAATTACGTCACATGAGGAGTTGAATCGAGTGTCATTGCTGTAACAAAGCGCACTCGACTCAGTGTTTCTCAGACGATGTTTATAAAATTGAAACGGAGGAATTGAGTGGATGCTGCCATGTCTCCCGCTGGCGGTAAGTGGGCTGCCCTCGCTGGGTCCTCCGACACACACGTGTCCTCAGGGAGGAATGTCCCCATGCTGGCACATTTGATAGGTTGATGTCACCATCACTGACACCCCCCTTTGCATTCCCTTTTGCATTTCAGGGTCTGGGTTAGGCTTCTCATGTGTCCTGGGTTAGGGTTAGTGCGTGAGTGGTGTGAGATTCTAGAAGGTAAAGATGTTAGCGTTCTCCTGTGGCCGATTCACAGAGATCGCTGATGTTCCCAGCAGCTTGGGAGCTGATGCTTGAAACCACCCTTGGGGATGGGGTAGCTGGTTGCGGCGTCCTGACTCTTGCTCTTGCCTGGCCAGTGGTTTCTGTAATTCCTCATACTAAACACCCTCTTCTTGGAGATTCTGCAGTTGTTTTGATTTTAGTTTTTTTCTGGCCAGATGGGCCCTATGGGACTATTACACTTCCCTGACCCCATGAATAAGCTGAGGGACTTGCTGTGGTCAAAGCCCTGAGTGTCACTTCTGTGCAGAAGGGTTTCTAGGCTGGGATGTGCTCTTATGCCGTGTCTTCATTCGGGAAATCCTGAAGCGCCATGCAGGGGACAGCAAGGCCCTAAGATGGGTCCCGTCAGCCTATCCACATAGAACCTGTCCCACCTGTCCATGTAGAACATCGAGTTCCAGCAAAAATAAATCTGTTCTTTTATGCCAGTAAGAGATGGCGTTCTGCTCCTTCGGCATAATAGAGATGATATAACCGCATTCCTGATCGCAATGCATCTCTGATAATGTTTCACTATTTTATGTTGAATAATTGTTCTTTAAAACTTGCATCTTAATTTATTTTTATTTTTTGCTGAAGTGTATATTGAATATAATTATAGTGAAATCCCACTGTAGAAGTTTTTTTTTTATTTTAAAATATTTAATTGATACAGATTGTGTATATTGAAGGTATACGATGTGATTTGATATAGGCATATGTAGTGTAATGACTGTCACAATCAGATTAATGAACACATCCATTGCCACCCATGTCTGGACATTAGATCCCCAGAACCTGTTCATCTTGTAACTGAAACTTCGTACCCTTTGACCAATAGCCTCCCATTTCTCCCAGCCTCTGGCAGCCACTATTCTACTGTTTCTACAAGTCGACATTTAGAGCCTATAGACACAGAGAAAAAATAAATTTGAATCTATTTACATATTTTTGTTACAAATAAGTGTGACAGAATGATCCATTAAAGACATTCAGATAAAAAAATAGAACACGTTAGAGTAAAATTCTATGGAAGACATAAAATAGAAGTAGAAGCTAAAAGAGAAAATAACCAATATAAAATTTAAATCTGGTAAGGAAGAGGTTGTCTGTGTATTTCTTTAAGAGTGAATAATGGTGAGTATCAGATCACTTTGGTATTTAGATTCCGGTGAATGCTTTTAAAAGAAGGATATAACAGTTTAATTTTAAAATGTCAGTAGTTACAATATACTGAATTTTTCAACCTTTGCAGCTTAGGAGGGAAAAATTTAAATGTCAACTTTAAAATGTGCCGGGGGGTGCAGAGTTTTGTCAAATCATTCCAGAGCGTTGCTATCGGGTAGAATTTTCCGTGGGGACGGCAGTGTTCTGTGACTGCGCTGTGTCCCATAAGGAAGTCCCCACCCACGTGTGGGTGTCAGTTCTTGAAAGGTTGAATTTATTCTTTGGATTTGAACTGACTTGAAATGTAAATGGAGCCACATGACCAGGGCTGTCGTTTAGGACAGTGTGTTCTGGGGGTGTGAGTGAGGTCACTGGGTTACTGCATCATCAGGTATAAAAAAGATGCAGGTAAAATTGCAAAGTCATTAATATTTCTACTCACTGCTTTAAAAGAAAGTCCTCGCCTATGACAGCATTTGAGTTTTTCCCTGCAATTTTCAACCACCGTTAAGACAACCCTCTACTTCTCACTAAAATACCTTGGAGGATAAATCCCCCCACCCCGTTGCCAGAGCAAGACTTGAAAGGACCCCGTGGTGTGATGAGGGATGTGTTGGGGTTTGGGGTGAGCTTGGACTGATGGAGCAGACTCTGGGGGCCTGTCTCTGCCCAGTGCTGATCCAGGGACAGGTGTGGGCAGGTGCTGGCAAGGGCTGGTGGCCGAGGCAGAAATAGCTCCTCTTCCTCCAAGTTTAGAGCATGGACAACTGACAGGTGGGGTGGAAGGCCCCGGAATGCTTGTGTTAGAGCGTGACACAGAAACCGAACGATCCTTCTTCCCGACGCCCTGCACCTTCCTCAGGACGGTGTTCAGGCAACTTTGATACGTATGTAGCAAAGGCAAAGAAGTGTGAAACCTCACGTGGCATCTGCTATGTTTTGCCTTAGTGCGTCATTCATGCATATTAATGACAGAAAACGGGTATTTCAATGGAGAAATACAAAACACAACATGTGAGTCCCCTGCAACCCAACCACCCAAGATTTACGTACTAAATTTCTATGTGTATGTCCAGCTTTCTTATTCGTAGCTCTGTTTTTATCCGTATCATCTACGGAGAGAATCATAATTCAAACCATAATGTCAGAGTATCTGTTCACTTATGTGTCTATCATAAACAAGTTTTTTTCCTAAATTTTTACTTTGTTTTTTTATTTCGTTCAGGTTCTGGGGTGGTATGTTGTAGATTAGCAGAGTCCCATTAAAACCTTTAAAAGTTGTGGGCACCACTGGGCATATCACATTCACCTTTTCGTGATAATTAGTTTGAAACATAAACAACAAACTGTCAACCACAAGATACATTTTAAAAGGTCCAAAAAGGCTTTTTATTCCCTGATGAACATTTGATGCCTTTTTATACCATCAAAATCTTTGAAATAAAAACGGTGTTGTTTCCCAAGCTACTTTAACATGTGTATAGTTAACAAGGCCCAACATCTATTCTGCTTGTTAGATAATCCAGCCGTGCTCAAGCCCGGAGGTCATCCCGGAGTAACTCTGGGGCTGCAGACCCAACCTTCATTCCCTTGTAGGCTTGTTCTTGAAGAGTGCTGCCAGAAACAGACCTCCGTTTTCCTTAGGGCATTCTCCGATTAAAACACGTTCCATTGTAGGCTACATGTATTCCCAGGCATGCATCATAGCTAATGTGCAGCAAGCCTGTGTGTGGACACCCCTGGGCTGTGGAGCACTAATAAAAGATGGGATGAAGTTCTGTGTAATCAGCTTCTCTTTCCAACTTGGAAAAGAAGGTGTGGCCATGGATTTAGCCATGTGCCATAGTTCCTGTTACTGTCATTGTTTTCCCTGGCAGCCTAGGAACAGGCAGGATATTTGGTGTCTCACAGTAGATGCTGGCTGTCCCCTGGAACTTCAGCTGGGGTTATGAGACAGGACCCCGGCTCACGCCGCCACTGTGTGGCGGGGCTTCCTCACAATATGGCGGCCTTGGACCTCTGACAGTGGCAGCACCAAGCTCCAAGGGCAGACGCCCCGAGAGGAGAGTGCAGGCTGATCCACCTCGAGTAACCTAACTCGCAGGTCTCCTGGCATCACTCCTGCCTCGGGTGTGAGGCTTCCTCCTCCTCCTCCTCGGTGGGATGGGAGGACGGTAGTGAGGGACAGGAGATGGATACCTCTAAGGTCATCTTTGGAAAAACAAACTGCCACCTCTGCTGAACATCAAGTGGATGTAGGTGATGGGAAGGAAGCCGAGTGGAGACTTAAATCAGTCAGCGTGTACAAGCTGTCCCTTCTTATTTATACAAGTGTCTGTCTTCTCCCCTGGCTCTCTTTGTAGCTCACGACCAGCGTGGCACTTAGCTTTCCGCCGGTGTCATTACTGCAGACTGGTAATGGCTGCGAAATTGTTCCTTAAGTGTTGTGGGAAGTGGCACAGCTGGCTGAGGACAAACACCAGCGTGTCAGCGTGAGGGCTGTTAAGTGCCGCAGTGCGGCGTCAACAGAGGCGCTGGCTCAGGAGTGGACGGGGTGCGTTGTGCTTTCAGTCCGTGGAGAGGTTGGGGAGACCCAGCCAGAAAGGGCGATTTCAGAGGGTCCCTCGGGGAGGGGGAATGTGGTTAAGTAAATAACATTTTACGGTTTTGAAAGTTGAGAAGCACGTGGTCCCTTCCAGCTCCCAAAGCTACCAAATCAACAAGTTTCTCTATTGGGGTTTTTAATATAAAATACAGGAAAAATATCAGTGTGGAGTAATAATTAGTTTTGTCAGAAATAGGATATGACCTTTGCTTTTTCATCCAGTGCAATAGAATCTGGAAAATTCTCTGTTCTATTCAAAGACTATATCTTTCTAACGACTACCAGGTCAGTGTATCTCTTAAATAATCAGGGCTGGGTAAACATCCACAAATTCTTATTCTAGCTTTGGGTTTGTATGTTTCTATCCTACTAGGAGAAAGAGCCAGAGAAGGTTTTCTCTAAGAGCCGGTGTAGTCTAGGTTCTGCTGCAGTAACAACCCCAAGACCTCTGTGTTGTGAAGCCACCAAGTTTTATGTCTGTCTCGCAGTGCAGATGTGCTGAGGTCCTGCCTTAGTGTGTCTTCAGCAAGAGCCCAGGGGAATGGAGCAGGAATCTTCTAGAACATTTGTGGTCACTGAGGTGGACGGAAATGACACCAGAACAAAGCTCTAGTACTTTGAGCTTCCACCAAGTGTGATATGTGTCCCCTCATCTCAGGCTTCACTCACCAAAGCGAGACACGTAGCCATGACTAATGTCGGGGGTAGGGAGGTGGATTCCGCCTGTGCCTGGAAGAAAAGGTGAGAAAAGTCCTCCCAACTGCCACACTCAGAGAGTGTCGCACAGTTTCATAGGCAGCCTTTTCACTCATGTGCCCGACAGCCTTCTGTGATCTAAGGCGATATCCAGTCTCTGTAACGTCTTTTAAATCTCAGCGTTGTCGTTTGTGAAATGAAAAAGGTGCTCGTTTGCCGAAGGAAAGGACTTCAATGTGCTTTTCCTTCATTTCTGAGTACGTGACTTATACAGATATACGTACAATCGTTTATACACACACACAGGGACCTAGACTAAAGCTGGTTTCACTTAAAATGTTTTGACTTTACTTGGCTGGGCATAGTGGCTCGTGCCTGTGGTCCTAGCTCTTTGGGAAGCCCATGTGGGAGGACCACTTGAGGCCAGGTGTGTGAGACCAGCCTGAGCAAGGTAGCAAGACAAATAGAAAAATTAGCTGGGCGTGGTGGCACGTGCTTATAGTCCCAACTACTTGGGAAGCTGAGGCAGGAGGATCACTTGGGCCCACAAGTTGGAGGCTGCAGTGAGCTGTGATGATGCCACTGGCACTCTACCCTGGGCAACAGAGAGGGACCCTGTCTCAAAAGCAATTTTTTTTTTTTTTTTTACTTTACAATTGTGCAGAAGTGATGCACATTCAGTAGAAATTGTACTTCGAGTACCCATACGGCCATTCTGTTTTTTTGCTTTCAGTACAGTGTTCAGTAAATTTCATGAGATAGTCAACACTTAATTATTACTATAAAAAAGGCTTAGTATTAGGTGATTTTACCCAGCTGTAGTCTAAGTGTTCTGAGCATGTTTCAGGTAGGCTGGGCCAAACTGATGTTCAGAAGGTTAGGGGGTTATTATAAATGCATTTTCAACTTACGGTGTTTTCAACTTACAGTGGGTTTACTGGAATATAAACCCATCATAAGTCGTGGAGCATCTGTGTGTGTGTGTGTGTGTGTGTGTGTGTGTATGCACATACATTCATGCATCACTAAAGACAGAGGTACGTTCTGAGAAATGTTGTGTTAGGCAATTTTGTCGTGTGAACATCATGGAGTGAACTTAGACCTAGATGATAGAGCCTAGTACACACCTAGACTACGTGGTATAGCCTAGTATTGGTTGTAGGCTATAAACCTGTGTACACATTTTACTCTACTGAATACTGCAGGCAACTATAATACAACAGTAAGTATTTGTGTATCTAATAGTATAACAGTGTATGCAGTGTGTTGCCATTGTGTATATTTTTTAAATCCACATATCTAAATATGTTGATCTCCCAAAAATGCACACTAAACTGGGGAGAAGATTGTGGTAGGAGTCTGCAGCAAAATAACTTTCCTGTATCTTCATTCTTACAGTTTGAATATTTATAACATTCCCGTATTATTTTTGCAATGAAGGATTGTTAATAAATTAACAACCTCCCAAAAGACATCCCTGAAAATTTCAGTTTATGAACCGTAGTTCTGGTTTTGATTTAGATGCTTTCCTTAATTAAAGAAGTATATTTAAGCAATTCCTCTGAAACATGGGTACCCAGGAAGGCTGGAGAAAATAGCAGTACAGTTCTATTATGTGTTGTTGTGAAATTGGAGGGTTGGGGCTCTCAGCAGACAATGAAATTAGGTCTTTTTCCAAACCCAGAAAACCAGACACATCTCTGCCCCCCGTGAATTGTGATGCTGGGAACGTGGAAGTTAGTCGAGTGTCCTGAAACGCTGGGTGCTGGGGACCCCAACCCCCACCCTGAGCTGCTTGTCTGCAAATATCTGTCCTGTGGCTCTGCTGACATGATTAACTTGGCTACGTTTGGAACTTCTAAGGCTGATTTGAACTTTGGGTCTGTATATATTACTAACATCTCCCATTGGAGTCCAAGGATTGTGTCGATATTTTTATCTATTTTGTTTAGAAGAATCAAGGCTTTGGTTTACAACTGTATGGATGAGATGGAAGGAGGGTGGAAATTGACTCACATAAAGAGGCTTCCAGGTTTCTATGTAACAAGAGAAATAATGCATTATAGTAGTAATAATGATAGCTAAAAAATCTATCTTCCACCAGATCCCATGGTAAAGGACTTGACATGGCTTTAGAGTTCATCATGCCCGGCAAGGACTGGGACTCCTCTTTTGCTCGTCTGCTGGTTTATTGGATGAGTCCGTGTTGGGAGATCTAATGACATGTAGGGAATGAAGCTGCCTTGTTCTAATCATGGATGTGTGGGCAGTTCAGAGGGTGCTGCCATGTATGGGTTTGGTATCGATGAGGCAGACAGCTGGACCTGTCTTTCTACAAACAGCCATGGGCCAGTGTGGGTCCCTTCCAGTTTGGGCATCCCCCCCGCACCCCTCTCCCGTCCTGGGAGCTGCACTGAGTGATACTGTCTAGATCAAGGTTCAGTTTTTGCAAATGAGGACAACTGGTTTGCACAAAGTCATAACGATTCCTGCGAATCCATAAACCATGTTCTCACCTAACAATCTGTGAAATATTCAGATAGCATCCTCGACTGTGGGCGGCGGTTTATCTTCAGTGGGAACAAGGCGAGTATGTGAGTGAGAGTCCCACTTACATACTAGGCAAAGAGCAGATCGAATTTAAGAAGACATCCACTGGGCACTCTCCAGTGGAACGTGTGTGAGTTCCGGTGTGCGATGCCCACCTCACGTGCTGAAGAGGGCATCCCGGGCCCTGCTCCACGCTGTCCCCTCTTTCTCTCGGCTGGACGCTCACGAGCAGAGAGAAACCACAGGCTGGGAACCGTAGGGCCACCCTCAGCCTTGATGCCCGGGTGGGACAGAGCCACCAGCCAAGCTGGAGTGCCTGTTCATAGGAGAGGCGGGTGCAGTTCCTCGTTCCTGAAGTCACCACATCTTAGGGGTCTTTGTCTTTGCAGCTTAGCCTCCTTTTATTACATGTCAAATAATTGCAAATGATAATGATCAACTCTGGCTCAGTTATAGAAGACGGCACTGGATGGGGGAGTGTTCCATGGGCTGAAGGACAGGTGACAGCCAGGCTCAGAGTCCCTAAATATGTCCAGGAGCCAGTGGACGGTTACACCAGAGCCACAGTGCTGAGCGAGTACCCTCCAACTTTTTCTTTCTTTGCTGTATCTCTGTGCTCAAGATTAAACTCCAGAGAGAGCTCTCAGTTGCACTGGAGCAGGTCCAGTGTCACCTCCTTCCCAGGTGGTAGGATGAGCTCCTGCCATACGAGTCCCTTGCAGTGGCACACGGTGGTGGAAGGGTGGGTCACACAAGCAAAATGAGGACACTGTCACCTAGGGTAGGATAAGGGGAGTAAAAACAGCAGTTGTGCACCCCAGTTCTGAGCCTGCCTTACTATTAATAGCTGTTTCAATTATGTTACTGGATACTCTGCTTGGAATGTTGTGTTTGTGTATGTTATATATAATGTGCATAAATGCATATTGTAGATAATATATGCATATATGTATGTATAATTATAGATATGTGCTATATACTTTATTTACACACACACTGTACATACAGCTCTGTTACGTTTTAAAAATTCAGTATGCCCTTAGCCTAAGGAGGTTTTGTTTGTACTAACCCGTGGTGCGTGCGCACACTATGGGGAAAATTATGGCTTTTCCCCTATCACCAGGGTAGACATATTATTAAGTATAAATCCACAGCAAAGTATCTTCAGAAATCAAGTGCTATGTTTATCTCTGCGTAATGAGGCTGTCAGTGTAACCTGTATTTATTGAGCCACAAGTAGGTCGTAAAACTTCCGTTAATGAATGTAAGTAACTCTGTTGTCATAAACAAAGGGAGAAATCAGCATTTGGTTGGGACCCGGTGGAGCCAGGCTGCCTGTGTTCTAGGACTGTCTTCACGATTTCAAAACGCTGCCACTTACGGCTCCGAGACTGGTGTTCAAAATTATTAGCCCGACACACAAACCGTGTTCAGTACATACCACACGTATGTCTCTAAGGAATAACCATCCGGTTTCTTGCATACATTCACGCTTGATATCCCCATGCCATGCAAGGTTGCTCTTGGGCAAGCGTCACTACCCGACTTCAGAACACGGAGACGAGCCCTAGACACGTGTCTGCTGTCATGAAAATGTCCTGTGTCTATGAAAGACAGTTCCCAGCGTCCTCTACTAAATTCCAGAAATTGTTTTTTCTGTGAAATAATGCTATAAATTACAGCTTCATGTAGCTATGATAGAATTATTAGCACCGAATGTTGGATACTTCATGGATTAAACAAGCAACTGTGTGTCCTTTAAGAACTTGAAAATAAGTCATTGGAGAAACATCATATGAATTCCAAATTACCTACTTGTAAATCAAATTTCTGAAAACATAAGCCCACCGTGTATTAGAAAAGGCCTATGCACTGATATCTCCTGTATAACAAAAAGGTTGTCAGAGCCAGGTTGATGACCTATTTATTTAAAGCAAAGTTGATTCAATAAAATTCCAGGGCACAGTAATTGGGGCAGCTGTTGGAATCCATCTCAGCGGAATAGCAGCCGTCCGCAGAGGATTGCGCTGTCTTTCACCACCGCAGCTGCTCGCCTGCAATTTAACCTGCAAGGCGGGAATCTAACGGTGGGCCTGGGTGTCTCACCTGTGTGTCCAGAAGGCCAGGGGGCTTTTGGGCCTGTGTGTGCCATTCCCAATGTATAAATGACTGCGTTCAAAATGTATGTTTGCATGATTGTTTAAGACACAAAACATGTTTTTTTTTTTTTCCCATAGAAATAATGTTACACATGATGATCACTTTCTAACAGTGCTGACTTTTGTACCTAGGGCCACGCCTCAAAAGCTACCCCTTCTCTCTCTGATCACTGCTAAGATTAAAGCGCAACCAGCAAAGGCAAAGGGTGCGTGGCGGGGGTGGGGACCAGACACAGGATCCCAGGAGTCTCCCGGTGGAGTCACACACTGAATTCCTCCAGCAAATAGTCGTGACAACCCTCGAGCGTTCTACTATAGACGCTCACCTAAGCCTGGGAGTTTAGGGTTTTTCCTGGGGGACTGGTCAGGTGGGCACCCTCTGCCTAGATGTACCCAAACTCTAGACTCCCAGGAGGAAAGCAGGTGTTGAGTGTAAACCACAGGGTTTGCGCAGTTCAGGTACCGTGAGCCCCTTTTATCATGGGACGCGGAGAACCCTCCCCAAACCCAGGTAGAGACAGGTGTCTCCTGCTTCTTCTCCAAGCCCTGGCCCTGGGGGTGCCATCGTCCCCTCCTTGTTCCTAAGAGCAGGGGTGGGGGGTGATCTCGCTTCTCCTCTGATCATATTAATAACAGGATTTTAGCGGTGTGGACTGTGGAGCCATTGCCTTGTCTGTGTATTTGTGCAGGTACGATGACTGCAAACCTGGGGTTGTCAGCTGGGCACCCCTCGCGCCGTCTTCTGGCCAAACACCATCAAAGTGCTCCAAGTGCCCCTTGGTCCTTTGGCTTCAAAACTTTTTCTGTTTTCCCTGCAGGAACTAAGAAAAGAAATGCAACAGGAAACATGAAGTTTTCAAACATCTAGGCTAGTTTCTAAATGCAACTGTTTACAGTTTAAAATTCTGTCCTCTTACTATGTGTTTCCCATTCTGTGTGTGTTTTTGCAGTTTCTTAGAAAAAAGTAAGGACACATATAGTAACATTCACTGGGTGTCGGGCAGGTGGTGGGGAGGGAGGGGATGGGTATATACACACCTAACGGGTGCTGTGTGCACCGTCTGGGGGATGGATACGCTTATAGCTCTGATTCTGGCGGGGCAAAGACAACTTACGTAACCTAAACAATTGCACCCCTGTAATGTGCTGAAATGTGTGTGTGTGTGTGTGCACACGCGTGTGTGTGTGAGGGCACACGAGAAAACCAGTCTTGCCACGCTTCCTCCTTCCTCACACGTCCAGCTTTTCTGCAAGGAACAAAGTCACTGGTGTCTTGCAGAAAAACCTTTGGGCATATCATTTATCCCTCCCATGAACGAAAGGAGGAAGGAATAAATGAGGCGGGGGCAGGAATAAGGAATGAAGTCTGTGACGGGAAGCACACTTGCTTTGGTAAACGAGTTTTTGCGACAGTCTGAGCAGATGTGAGATAACGTGTACAGCACTGGCCGGTGCTGAGTGACAAGGACGTGGACGGGGTCAGGTCAGTCGACCCCAGCGCCCCAGACTTTGATACGATCCAAGGAGGCACCGAGCACCCCCTGCCTGCGTCGTGGCCGGGAGCCAGTTCAAATCCGCTCAGTGAACATTTAAGTGGTACTGACCTCGTAGGGCATTTGTCAGAATTAAAGGAGATAAAATCGTAATGAATCTGGAAGAGTGTCTGATTTATGGTAAGTGATCAATACGTATTAGTAGTGATGGTGGTGATGGTGATGACAGTGTGATGATGATGATGCTGTAGGAAGAGCGCAAACCTGGAAGTCAAGCCTGTGTTAAACTCTCAGTGCCTCCTTCACCACCTGGGGGCATGGTCATTCTCTAACCTGTCGGGGTCGCAGCTCCCTCACCTGGAGCTTGGGCCGTCGCTGGAACGTTGGATGGTGGAGATAAGATGTCCAGCACTGCCTGGCCCGTGGGAGGTGGTCCATGAGTGCATCCTCTTGCTATATGTTTTAATTCATTTCCTTTTCCTGCTTAGTTATACCTGTCTAAGGGTTTTCAGGGAGGTTTTTTGTTTTCTGAAGGTATTACATAAGCCAGCACGGTGGTACTAATGTTCGCTTGCTGTCAGCCTGCTGTCATTAGCTCCTTTTTTTAAAGGCAGGGATAACTGGAAAAAAAAAAATCGGGGCAGATGGATTGGAAGGTGATTGCAAATTTGTGTCTAAATCCTGTCGTCCGTGAGCAAGGCCACCACGTGCAGTTAAGCTCCCCCAACCGGCAGGGACTCCCCGAGCTGACTCAGACCACGCTTCTGTCTCCACCAGGGCCAAGGTGAAGAAAGGCGTGAGCATCGTGGGCGTGCGAGCCAGCAGCCCTGCCGTCTGGGATGTCAGGGAGAGCGCGGACCACGCTGGGAAGTACGCGCCAGCTGTCATCGTTTGTCAGAAGAAGTCGGCTGGCTCGGAAAACAGGTGAGTCCCAGCCGGCCTGGATGGATTCAGATGAGCTGCGAGTGCGGCCCCGTTTTTCCTCAATTTGCTCATAGCCGTTTCCACCGAGGTTTGCAGTCGCCGTCTGTGTTAGCAGAGCCTCCAGGTAAGGAGGATGGAATCCTCTATTTGGGAAAGGAGGGTTGTTGTTTGCAGTGGACCTGCCTAAAACCACAGCACAGCTCTGTGCCTGCCGCCTGCTCCACGCAGGCGGAATTTATCCACAGAAGGGGTTCTGCTGCACCACGACCTCTCTCTAATCTATGTTACTAGGTGAAAAAGTCTGGTGCTCTCGGATGAAATGGCCCATTTTGCAAGTGTTGAAAATGAGCACCCAGCTCTCTTTGCGCACAGGCGTGCACTGTACATGTGCCGTGTAGATTTAAATACAATGCACTCGATGGTATTGGTGTGCAGGTATTTTCTAAGACAGTACAGCGAGCTGTCTGCTGTGGAAGTGGGAGGAATTGTGAATCACTCTAGGGAGAAATTAAAACCCGAATCTGTCTCTGATATCCACCAAATTAGAAACAATCAGTTCACAGCTGGGCAGAGACAGACTTTGGAAACTCGGTGGTTCTTGTTTTATTACACGTTCCCGAGATCTCATTTGTGGCTCTGGAGAATTCCTAGTCTGGTCATGTATTTTTTGTCACTCT
Source organism: Varecia variegata (assembly GCA_028533085.1). Lineage (NCBI taxonomy): Eukaryota > Metazoa > Chordata > Mammalia > Primates > Lemuridae > Varecia > Varecia variegata. The sequence continues at coordinate 1,535,495 of CM052452.1, forward strand.
TAGGTTGCTTTTTTGCTCTTTATGTGGCTGAACATTTGCACAATAATTGAAGGACAAACTCAGGTACGTAACACGTTATTTCTGGAGTGCATTTTCCAACTTCGTAGCTCAGTGTTTGGAAAATCTCATTTCCCATTAGTTACTCTAATAGAGAGGTCGTGAATCTCAGCTAATAACTACTGCAATTTTGTGTTCAGTTTGTTACCGAGCAGCATTTGAAGTTGATTTGGAGATGATGTGATTTGGGTTCTCGCCTGTGCTCAGTGCTGGTGTTTGAGAATTTTGGTTATTAGCAGCTCTGGTCTGTATCCTTTGTGCTATTCCTTTTGTGGCCATGTGACTGGTGTTTGAAGATTTTTCTTGAAGATTTGCTTGTAGAGAAAATGAAAGGAAAAGAGAGAACATCTGTATTTGAGTCCTGCCCTCGGTGATGAGGTGGTGACTGTGCTCCACACTGATTAACTTGATGAACTTGTGGCTATGCACATGCTCACACGTGTCTGTGCCAGTAACGTGATTTGGGAAATAAGGTGCTACCTCCGTAGCCGGTTTCCTTTGTGTTTTGTGGCTGGCAGAAATGAGGACGAATGGACATGTGGATGGGTGGATGGGCGGATGCACGAATGAACGGGTGTATGGATGGACAAAAAGATGGATTGATAGATCTGCTCATCCTTTACCAGAAGAGGATAAATTTGGGGGGCAGAATCTCAACCAATGTGTTTTTATTTTCTTATATGCTTTTCTACCTTTGTGCATTAGTGGTTAGTTGTGGTTGTAGTGTTGTCTATGAAATGCGGAGGGATTTGAACCATTATAAAACATTTATTTTTTAATTTTGAATTTATGACTAAGAATTAGGTCAGTTCATCTCGTGCCTGGAGAAGGACGTATGGGACCAGCCAGGGGTAGCTCCTTCCTACCAAAGTATCAACTGCTTTTTCATGGATCCGGGAGCTTCCGGGAACTTGCCACATTCAGAGTGTACGCAAACACGTAAATGCGCGGTGCTTGGGATGTATTTTTATTTCATTTGTGTCATTTCTTTAAGAAACAAGTACCCTGAATTTAGAATCAAGCTATTCCTTCAAATGTCCTGATGTCATATTGCTGGTCTCTATGGAGAATATTCTTTTCTCTCTGCACATTCCGATGCCAGCTTTCTGTTTGCTACTGTGGGTCCAGGTGATGGCAAAAAGCTTACACACGTGTGTGTGTATGTAACATGTTTGTGGATGCATGTATGGCATATGTGCATTTAGAACACATATATGATATTGGTATGCAAATGCATGCCTATGCATGTGCATTTTATAAGTGTTTTAGATATATACACATGTGTTGATGTAGAGATTTTGCGCTACAGCTAAGAAGGCTGAGGAAGCTCTAAAATGGAACCTCTTTCAGTTTGGGAATCTTTTAGTTTGGTCTTGTTTGCAGCTGTGGTCCCAGCCCTTACATCAGCATCTGGTACACAGTGGACTCTGTAAATACTTGTTTGATGAGACTCTAGAATTAGACCCTGTCTATCTTAATTATTGTATGTATTATGATACTAATCTATATGTACATATATTGAAGGGTTTCCAATATACCTGTTCAAAAAGGAAAGTGGGTAACTGCATGTGTAATGAAACTCCATTTGGGGAAAACAAGAGAAAGGTACTTGCATGAGCAGATTGTGTCCCAAGAAGACCACACAAGAGACTGGCAACTGCGATTTCTGCCGGGGAAAGATGGGCAGCTGGGGGAGAAGGCTGAATGTGAATTACTTTGCACAGTGAAACAGTTGGAATTTGTTTTTTTTTTTTTTTTTTTTTTTTACCGTATGCGTGTATTACCTATTCACTAAAAAGTATACAAGTAAAATAGGGAGTTTATGAATATGATAATTCCATTAATATATTCAAATTTTATCCTTTAAAACTTTTCATTTTACTTCATCTTTAGAAAATAAAGAAAAATCACACACCATCATTTCAGGTGGTGATGGACTGGGATGAGATGTGCTTTTCTCAGGGATAATTGGAGAACGTAGTACAGAGTAGATGCTTTAATAATGTCGGTAGGTTTTGCTTCAGAAGCTGTTCTGCTTTGTACATCCCTCATACTCTCAGAATGTTTTCCAGTGATTCTTAAAAGTCAGAATCTGTTGATCATAATGCAAAAGAGGCAGCTTTAATTAGCTTGTGAGCTACAGATTTTGTATTGCTAATAATTTACCGTGGATCAGGAAGTTGTGTTAATGAAGTTAAGTCACTGTGACAGGTGTGATTTTACGGATGAAGGAGGCACTTTGTGCTTGTGATGAGCTCAACAGGAATGAGTGAAGATCTCTTATCTAAGATGAAATGCATCCTTGTTAGAAGAAGTTTGGTTGCTGAGAATCTAATAACAGTATTAACATACGAATGTTATCACAGCTATCAGCTCTGTTCTGACTAAGCACTGCCAGTGAATATTATCAAACAGAAGTGGGATAACTGAGTATGCTCTGTCCCTCAAATTCCATTTTGCGTTTTCAGAATCTTGCTCACCATAGTCCTGTATCAATGTAGATAAATATGGAACAAAATTCATGCATTTTCATTTCCTTATGGCTCTCTGCATAGGGGTTTCTCAGAGCTTACCACAGTTGATGTGTAGATGGTTTTAGGTGGCACATAGACATGAGGTTACATAAACTTGAATGACAGAAACTTATGTTCATTTCAGTTCTCCAGCAGGACTTCCTGTTGAAGATAGTCCATCTCTTCAGGGGCTCGTATGCCTTTGAAGCCTTTATCCGTTGCTCATAGATTGTGGACAGGCAAGAAGACATAGCTAGTATTTAATCTCTTTTTCATAACTATCATCTGTTCATTCCATGCCATACCAGTTTTACAGTTACTATAGGGCAACATGTTTTATTTTAAAACAAACGAGTTGTAAGTAACAACATGAGCTGCCATAAGCAAAAGTAATTGATATTTCCAATGTAGACAGATGTGATTAAAATCATGAAAGTATACTGAAAATTAGGGTAGGGATAGCATCGATAAACACACTTCAAACTATTTGTTAGGCTTAGGTGTGATTGTTTAATTGTTTTGAAAAGCAAATACTTTTAAGGATACCTTAAACAAGATAGAAATTTATTCTCTCTCACATAAAAGCAGCCAATGAAGTCAGCTGGCCAGGGCTGGCAGGGCAGCTCCCTGGTGCCATGAGGGTCCAAGGCACCTGTCTGTCTTCAACACCGTGCTAATGCGTGGCTTGTGTCCTCATAGACTCAGATGGCTGCAGGAGTGCCCATCATTGCATCAGCTTTGCGGGCAAAAGAAAAGTGACAGAAAAGAGGTCATCTTGGTTGGGTCAACTCTTCTTAAGCAACCTTCCTGGCAATTCCTGCCAATCCGAATTCTCTCTCTTGCGCCTCATTGATAAGAACTCAATCACGTGGCTACTCAAGAATTCAAAGGAAATATTTATTACAGGCAGTGAGCCCAGTTTCATAATCAGTGTTCTGCTCTAAAGAAGAGCAGCCCAGGCGGGCTGGGCAACCAGCAACCTCTCATGAGCAATTTATGAAGAATAAATGTGTAGGATTTCCAATAGGATGATGAGAATATCATATTACCTAACTGTCTCCTTCACTCTACCAGGTTCCCCTAGAAATTTGCAGTAAAATATAATAGGGTGGGGAAACTCACATTAGCACTGTACTAGAAAAGTTACTGTGCATATGTTGGAAATTTAAAGAAATGTTGAGGTGCAGAGTTTGAAGGAAGATACAAAGAGAGCCACTCTCAGCTGTGCCTTTTGTAAAAAGGAAGGAGTCCTGGACTCCGAGTGGAGATCTAGGCATAAAGAAATCAGGAACATCTCCTAATATAGAGAGTAGGTTGTGCCACAGGTAGGCATGAACATGTCAAGGCCAGCAGGGTGTCCTGTCTGGACAGGTAACTATAATAGCCTGAATTACTGGGTAGGAGGAAGACTTCTTGTAGCTACCCAAACAGGAAGAAAACTCCTAGACATATGAAAATATCACTGCAAGAAAGAATATTGGGAAAACCTTAAAACAATCGGACAAAGACAGAATTCCCTGCTATGAGATAGAGATGGTTTTTAGAACCTTATCAATATTCTCAGATTGAAAAAAAGCAATCGTATCATAAAAGATAAACAAAGACAGCAGCAAGGAGAAGAATCCGTCGCAGTGAGAATGGTGTTCACAAATTGAAAACACAGTGGCCATTAGGTTTGCTGCTTCAGAAAATAACATCAGTGAAGTTGAATGAAAACTTTAGGAAGAAAAACTTCAGAAAAGAGAATAAGAAAGAAGTGAAGAAAGAGGAAAACCAATCAAACGAGAGTATAAAAAGATAAGAAAAAAGAAACAACAGTAGCAGGTGGAGGTAACATAGTTACCATAAGATCTGACAATTCCACTGCTTAAGTATATATCCAAGAGAATTGAGAACAAGTGTCCACCCAAATACTTGTGTAAACAAGTGTTCATAGCAGCATTAATCATCGTAGCCAAGAGGTGGAAATTGACCCCAGATCTATCAACTGATGAATGGATAAACAAAATGTGGGGTATCCATATGATGGAATATTTTCCAGCAATTTGAAAGGAGAGAAATACAGATACATGTTACAACACAGAAGAACCTTAGAAACATTATGCTATGGAAACTTAACCAGACCTGAAAGACTATTATCCTATGATTCCATTTATATGAAATGTCCAGAACTGGCAAATCCATAGATATAGAAAATGGATTAGTGGTTGCCAGGGACTCCACTTGAGGGGAAATTGGAGCGATTGCTACTGGATATGGGGTTTCTTTGGGGAGGGATAAAAATAATCTAAAGTTAGAGATTGGTGCTGGTTGTACAACTTCATGCGTAAAGACCACCAAATTGTACACTTTAAAATGGTGATGTTTGTAGTGTGGGAATTCTATCTTCATACAGCTGCTCCAAAATTCATTAGATTGCAAAAGAGATTGGAAACTAATACCAGTTTTGTTTATAAATAAATATAGGGCAGGAAAATGGAGAAGACACCAGTCCGAATGCTCAGTGTTCACCCTGCTGGCAAAAATCACTTGTGATGTGTGTTTCCCCTTCATTTGTTCAGTATGTATTTCTGAAAATTCCCTTAGTGAATCTGGATTGCTTTTTTAATTAGGAAATGATAAGATATGAAAAATGAAAAAAAAAGTTGTAACGTACCATGACTGTGAAAGTTGTTTTTTAATAGAGTCCTGGACGTTCGTCCTTTTAATTGCTGATTGTAATACTGACGCTGTCTTTGGATGTTTTGTCTGCTGGGTTGCCCAGATTTGAAGCCAGAAAGATCTGGCCTCTTTTTGTTTCAGGCAAAAATCCCTTGTAATGGAGATATTATAGATTGTTTAAAAATGTCCAGTTTTGCTTAAGAAAGCAAAGTCTTTTTTTTTTTTAATTTCAGAGTATTACGGGGGTACAAACGTTTTGGTTATATAAATTGCTTTTGTACTATTTGAGTCAAAGTTACAAGTGTGCCCATCATCAATATATAGTGTGCACTGTACCCATTAGGTGTGAATTTACCCACCCTTCCCACCTCCCACCTGCTTGGTTCTGCCGAGTTTTACTTCTGTGTCCATGTGAGTATTGATTGATTAGTTCCAGTTTAGTAATGAGTACGTGTGGTGCTGCTTTTTCCATTCTTGTGATACTTCACTTAGTAGGATGGGCTCTAGCTCCATCCAGAATAATACAAGAGGTGCTAGATCACCATTGTCTCTTGTGGCTGAGTAGAACTCCATGGTATACATACACCACCTTTTATTAGTTGACTCACGGATTGATGGGCACTTCGGTTGATTCCTAACATCAGATGTTGGTGTGGATGCAGAGAGAAAGGAACACTTTATACATTGTTGGTGGGACTGCAAACTAGGACAACCTCTATGGAAAACAGTATGGAGATTCCTCAAAGAGCTGAAAAGTAGACCTGCCATTTGATCCAGCAATTCCACTGCTGGGTATTTACCCAAACAAAAAAAAGACATTTTATAAAAAAAAGATACTTGCACTCAAATGTTTATAGCAGCACAATTCACAATCTCAAAGAAAGCAAAGTCTGAATGATTACATTCTACCTCTATGGCTGCTTGACTATGTCAGGATGACAGCCCCAGTGATGGGATATAAAGATCTTGGGGGATTTTTTTGTTTTGTTTTTTTTGTTTGTTTGTTTGTTTTTACTATTGTGATCATTTCATTAGAAATTCTTTTCCAGTAGCCTGTTGTGAGCAAAACAATTCAGCACTTCTGACATTTGTAATCTGAGTATCACTAAAACCAAAAACTGAGACGATGGTACAAAGCCATCAAAATGACATGACTTTCCTGTGAGAATTTTTTTTTTGATACCTTAAATAGTTTTGCCATCCTCATCATTAACCGGGGATTATCATGGCCATACTTATTACCCTCCGAATGAGAATTCCTTGAAGAGAGAGGAAAGAAGATAGGTGTGAGATTCAGAAAATGTAATGTTTAGCTTGTGTTTTTATGCTGTTCATCACAGTGATGTCTGGCAGGTCACCAGGGGGGAAAAGAAACATCCTCTTCTGTAACATTGGCGTAACAGTGCCAGCCTTCACCCGGCTGTCGTGTGAACCAGATATGATCATACGTGTGCACATGCTTTGAAATAACCAGGAGCAGCATTAGAAGAAAACCATCTCTTAATTATTTTTAGATGGTTAAAATGCCCATATAGCATATATAGCACGCATATCCAAGTCCTTTTAGGCCATGAAAGATGCTTTTATTTCCAGCATCTAAATTTAAATTTCCCAAAGTATGAGATGAATGACATTAGTTGTATGCAGAGCCCGTGTTGAGTATTAACAAAGTTTCCCCGTCGTGTTTAAGTTTAGAATCTGTCAGAAGCGTTTCCAGTCAAGTTGGTTTTAATTACTTCTGCATTAGGGAGACTACAGAACAAGATGATGTTTCCACTGCGACTAGATATCATTTCTCTTAATTATATTGGCAAAAACCAAAGATGAAAATAATGTTTTTTTCTGAGGATGAGGGAGAACAGAGAACTCTTATATAGTGCTGGAGGAACTGCAGAATGGTTCATTCACTTTAGAGATGTATTTGTCAGTGTCTGGCTAATGAAATTTAAAACGTGCCTCTGTATGACCTTGAAATTGCAGTTCTAGGTCGACAATCTGCTCTAGATAAAAGCTTAGCCATGGATGTGGAGAGATGGGTGCAAAGATGTTCATCGTAGCATCCTTTGAAATAGCTGACAGTTGAAAACAACCTAAGTGCCCATGAAGAGGTGGAATTGATTTTTTAAAAAAGGTATAATACATTCATATAATGGAATCTTATGCAGCAATCATGAGGCATACCCTAGATCTGTGTATATCAGTATTAGATTGACCTGAAAAATGTAATACTGAGTGTGGGGAAAAACTTGAGTAGTAACATGAATGATACGTTACCACTCGTGTTGTTATATCTATATTTAAAAAATCCCTACAGAAACGTGTTGTTCTAGAGAAAAGTACCGAGTTAATACAGGTGTAGACGGGGTGAGGGCACGGCTGCTCCTCGAAAGACCAACATTTGGGAAACACGAGCTCAGGTGAAGGTGTGTGACGGTGTTTTTCAGTCGTAGTGGATAGAGCTTTAGATGGCTCTAAAGCTAAGATAGCACTAAGTTTTGTCCCAGTAAATGTGACGTATCTGTGTGGCCTCTATTAGAAACATCTAGACTAAGCAGGGAGGCCACAATGATTCAAGCACACAGTATTGCGGTTCAGGGAAAATAGTGAGCCCAGTTCTCTGAAATCAGATCTCGGACTGACTCCTTCGCCACTTCCCGAACTCATTCGACCCTGTTACATAGTAGCACGGGGGAGTGTGCAGTTTGCCTTAATTTACCCTTGTGTTGCTTTATTATATCCATACATTTGGTATTTAATGTCTTCCATTTCCAAGTGGAGCACCAGCTTCAGAATTAAATTATTTAGCATCCAACTTTCCGCGGGTAACAGCAGTGAGTTACCGCTGCGCACCTTCACCTGCGGAAGCTGCCATTGCTTCTGGAATAGCATCTCCAGAGTGCCGTGACACTAAGATACTGACTGCTTTTCCGTCCAGAGCTGCAAAAGTAATGCATGCAGCATAAATAATAACCTAATAGCAACGTAATTATATGATGCCTCTTGCTGGTGTTCATCAAAATGCTTCGTAAGTGCACTCTGGTGTCATAAATCGGGGCTCAGGTTTGGTTGCCGTGGATTTGTGATTTCACAGAGCCCTACTGTGTAGTGTTTCAAAGAAAGGTAAAACTGCATTTATTGGAATTACCAAAAATATCTGCAGTAGCAGAAATGCCTAATGTGTGACACATGACCATCCATGTAGAAAACCACCTGCTATTTCTTCATGTAAATTTCTAAACTTGAAGCTACAATGAGTGTGCGTGTGTGTGTGTACACACGTGTACATAGCCCTTAGACCTCTCTGAGCGTAGAAATCTTCAGTAGTCCTACAGGGAAAAATATGTCTATATAGATCGGCATCTATATACTCATATTTATATCTTTGTCTTACTATGTATTTATAATATATATGCATGCTGTAAAACCCAAAAGTATTTTTTTAATGTTTGCTAAGGATCATGAGCATTTGTAGTTGAAATGATTCTGGTAAGTGTTCACTGCAAAAAGGTGAATACACTTCTTCACTTCCCCTAAATAGCCTGGGGTGTTTCTGAGCCTTTGATTGCTTAGCCATATGGGCCACCTCGGTCTCAGGTCTGTGCCTTCGTTCTCCGAGACAGCCCTTCACTGTGAGTACTTCATCAAACATCCCGAATCTGCGGATTTCCCTGGTGTGCTTAGCTTGATGAAACCAGTGCTGTGTTTGGACGATCTGTTACTCGAAGGCCTGGGGAGCAGTTTAGGAAGATAATCGTATTTCATGGAACATTAAAAAAAAAAAAAAAGACACAAAAGAAAAATTATAGGATCCATCTGAAGAATCTTTATTTACAGTCCAGCTGTTTCAAGTCTCATCTTGTTTCTTATGTTCTAAAATTTTCATTCTAATTATCGTTCTCTTGGACAGGATGTCTTATTTTAGTGTTTTAAGTACACATGATTTGAGTTTTCTATCCTTCTAAAAGCAACTTTCTTCTGGCAGCTTTCAGCTTCCACAATGTGTGTTGATTAGTTCAAGAAGTTTCCTCAGTGACTTCTTAGTCTTTTAACCCTGGTGACTAACGATGACACCAGTAGCAGAAACTAGCAATTAAGGGCGTGTGACTTTATATTCCTACTTAGAGACTTTTTGCCAGCTCTTGAGTTATAAATTATGTAATATAAAATTAACCCATTCTAAGCATGCAGTTAAGAGTTTTGGAAGATGTATTTGACTTGGTCAGCCACCACCACAATTCAGTTTTCCATCACTGAAAGTGTCTTTTTACCCATTTGTACGATTGCTTACCTCAATTCCAATTCCATGTAGTCAGTGGTCTCTTTTCTGTCTATAATTTTGCCTTTTTTGTAATAGCTCCAAACTGTAAATAACCCAAATGTCTATCAACATGAGCGTGTAAACACACACCGTGGTAAGTTTAAGCAATGGAATACTACTCTGCAATGAAAAAGAGCAAGCTACTGATGCATTGTAAAGCACAGATAAAGCTGAAAAGCATATGCTCAGTGAAATAAGCCAGATATGAGAGAAGCCATAGTTTATGATTCCACTTATATAAACTTTAGATCTCATTTTAAATTAACTGATTATCAGCTTCTCACTGGGATCCACTAAGTTCTTGAGCAACTGGTTAATTCTTTCTGAACTGCTCTTTAATTTTCCTTTTAGTTTGTATGTAAACTCACTTTTTAAAAACACGTTTTCTAAAAGGAATGCCTCACTTCTACGTAAACACTCCATCAACTGCGGAGGAAATGACCTTTTCACTGGCCATTCTAATCAGAGGTAGCATCAAATGTTTTTTCATCTCACTGTATTGAAGGGGTTTCTCTCTTTAAACAAATGATTCTATTCCAGAAATGCAGGTGGTTCTAGATACTTAATCTTTGTCTTAAAGGTAGATCCGGTCTTTCTCCCGTAGACATTAGACGCTGCGGTGACCTCAGCTCAGATGGCAAGATCAGGGAGCCCCCTTCACTATAATCTGAATTTGAAACTATTCCAGAGCTAAATGGGTTCCTCACCTGTGGACAGAATACCAATCTAAGATGTAATTGTGTCAGGATCCAATACGTAAATGCACATAAGGAGTGAACTGGAACTCTCTAAGTATCAGAAGTATCCTCTCAATTTGGTCAGCATCAATTTCAGTCGTCGGGTTTTCTCTGTGTCTACTTAGCATTGCCCATGTACAACCCCTGGAGCCTGGGCAATGTGCTGGATGCAGCTTGGATTACTCCTGGTGGAAGATGCAGTGCAGGTGAGAGCGACACTCTCTTTGGTCTGCAGGTGCTTATTTAACACGTCCACACGGAGGAAACCTGTGCGAGCCTTGGAGAGAAATGAGCTCACGTGAGCGTCTGAAGGTGCTGATTGGAGAGGATGATTGTATCTGGTTGTTAATACTAAGAAATGGAAATGTTTTGCAACACAAGCAGCTTCACAGTTGCATGCTTAGATTATTCTTTTACCTGATATCATTGAAAAGATGGAGATTTGATGGAGAAAAAAATGCTTGAGATCCATCCTGGTTTCCCAAAGTTCTGACCGTTACAATATTTTCGTAATATTTACCATATCTATATCAAACCTGCAAGATCACTCTCATACCCCCTTAAGTCCTTTTGTTTTTGAATGCAAGTAAATTTATTCAAAAGGGAGTTTATCCTACCAAAAAGCGGAAAAACTAGGATCAGTTGGATTCCAAACTAATCGTCAAAATCCAACAATGAAACGAGTCACTATTAATGAATTCCAGGTGGGGACTGCTGCCTGCAGCTGGTTCTGAGCTGCTGCTCCCATGTTGGGACAGACGGCTGGCAAGTCTTACAGGAGGACTGGGGACATACGTGTCCCAGACTGAGCCTGTGCCTTGAGACAACCCCAGACTGAAAGCCTGATGGTGATGCCATTGGGTGTTTCACTATGTGTCACTGTTCTGCCCAGCTGGAATCACCCCAAAACTGGCAGCAAGGGAGCTCCCACAAGGGGGTACCCCAAACAGTCTTGAGATGGGGCTGGCAGAGTTTGCAAAGAGAGGAAGCACTGAGCCAGGGCTGGTCCAAGGCATTTATTAGAACTTGCAGGGGACTGTCCTTACAGTGGACACTGAGACAGGTGCTCTGCCCAGGTGTGTCCCTTGTTTGACGGGTCAGGGGACAGAGTTTATATGAGGGCTTAAGGACTATGGCTCAGGGATGGGCTATTTTCTACACTTTTAGTGACATGTTTGATCTTTCAGTGTTTTGGACGACAACCTAAACAACTTTGTCAGCACCTGGGAATGTTCCCTAGCACATTCCACGCCCGCCCCCCACCTTTGATTCCTTGTCTGCAGGGACAACATGTGGCCAACTGGGTCCCAGAGCCGTCAGGGCCTCTGTGTTGCCTCTGTCAGGACAGAAACAGACAGCAGGGAACCGGAAGGCTCTATGAGTGTTTAATGTCTAGTCTGTTTAAACACCCACCAAAAATCAAGTTAGGTCTCACCTGATATCAGCTTGCACAGCTGTGAGGGCACAGAGCTTGCACTAACGAAAATAGCGCTGTACCAAAAATGTGTGTGCGTGTGTGTGAGCAGGGGTGGCTGGGTGTGTGTTCCGTTCTCAAAGCACTTTACAGTTTGCAAGGCGTTTTTCACTTGGCAAACTGTTTTTTCCTGACTGTTCCATGGCTACCTTTAAAATGAGAGTTCTTATCCATTTTGGGTGCTATGACCTGTATAGACAGTTTTATGATGCCTAAGAACCTTTTCTCAAGATGATGTTTTTAATTTCATCAAATAAAATTCATAGGAATACTCAGTAATGCAATTATATTGAAATGCAGGCTTCAAAATATTTTTAAATTTGTGATAGGGTATTATACATGCTTCCTTAATAAAACCCTGGCAACCAAGCCTAGCGGCATGTCTGATAAATACTATGATTTCAAATAAGTGTTAAGGGTAAGAATATATTTTGAATTTGTCTGTTCCAAATGCAATATGATAGGAAGATCACTGTGGCTTCTGTGAGCAAAAAGTCACCATCGCTGCTACTCTGGTAGTTGTCTAAATTCATTATTGAAGGACAGGCTAAATTTCTGTTCAAGGCTAGGAAAAATAAAGATGTATTTTTTCCTAATCAAGTTCAAAGACCCCTGAATTCTAACTCCATGCACACACGACTAATAACCCCTTCCTTAAAAGAAGCTCCGGTTTCTTAAAAAGGGATAAAGGTTTCCTTTTTAAGCCATAAATAGAGGGCAGGAGTGTCTTTACCATGTGAAAGTGTAAATGTCTTCATGCAGCAGTTGGGAAGGTATATTATGTTGAACTTCACATGAATAGAAACGTCAACAATAGAATCCTTCATGGAACTTCCTGTATAGAAAAGCAGTAAGTCATTATGTGCCAAAATTCATTAAAATGTTTAAAAACCTTTCAGCTCTATATTCTAGGAATTTATCTTAACACAGGCATGGTGGTCTTCACAATTATTAACAATAAAGGAAACTGGAATTTCTTGGATACTAGGAATAGAGGAATGATTAAATAATTTTAGCATATTCACATAGCAAAATCTAAGAGAGCCAATGAAATGGTGTTTTAAAAAATGGGCATAAGAAAATGCTCTCAATTTAGTGGTATGTTAAAAGTTATGAAATGTATACAATAGCAACCTGATTTTGTTAGTGGAAAAAAAAATTATATACACACACAAAAAATACATAGTTAACAGGCTAAAAGTGAAATGTAACATTTTTCCATATGTTGACATTTCCAAGTCTTCTTCAATAAGCATGCATGAGTTTTATTAATCATAAAAATATATAAAGGGATTTTAATTCTTCTGTTCTTACAAACTTGCCGTAGAGCAATGTACGCATTTCTTCAAGTGTGACATTGGAGTTGATCTGAGGGGAACCCTCAAGGTATTAGGAAATAAAACTGCACTCTCTCCTTGGGAAAAAACTTCATTTGAAAATTACTGCATTCTGATGATCTTGAAGTGATACTCATCAAAACATTTTTTGTGTTGGCATTTAAGAACACGATGCCAAACTGTCTTGGGGCTGGAATGACAAATACCTGAAATGTTCATGCGGTAGACTGTGCGCTGATGATCTTTTTGCCAGGTAAGTTCGAACAGATCTATTCTATTACACAGTTATCTTAAGTTATATATTAAAATCATACAAAAGATAAAAGAAATCAATAAATGCCGAGGCAGTGGATGGTGTTAGGCTTTCCTTTAAAGCATGGATGTCATCAAAAAGAATCCAAGCATAATTTCTCCCTGTTCCTTATTCAACCATGCCTGCCACATAGAAAACTGCCTCCAAACTAATTTTGGAGTGACCTTGTGATGGGGTTATGAGCCTAAGAAATTGTATCGGGAGCCTCAGGCAGGATTTATGAGAAGATGTGAATTGAATTTTGCATGGGGAAGGAAAATTTCATTTAGTATTTATTGTCGAGTGCTATTGTAACTTCGGGCCATGAAACAGCCTGGAGCCCTTAAAGACACCCACCCCTCTGGTGCACCCCGCCCGTGGGTGATCAGTCGCCGTCTTGGGGACGGAGCTGGCTAATGCCTTTCCCCGCCGGATGGCTGCGTCTTTCTCATCTCCAGACGTTCCCAGGACCTCCGACTTAGCCCCCTGCCATTACGGTGTCATATCTGCCTTTAAGACCCTGCCAGTCGGTAGTTTGAACACTAACATATATCACATTTGTGAATAGATAAATAAGGACCAGCCGCCTCTGTTTTACCTATGACTTCTCTAAATATAGCTAATTTGATTCTGCTAACTCGAAAAAAGGTAGGCAAAAATATCATCACCACTTCAGGGATCGTGAAACTGAGGCCCAGCAAAACTTAGGCAACATAAATCACTCCCCGTGGTAGCTGAATAGTACCTCCCACTCCCCCTACACCCTCACCCCAGACACGTGTATGTCCTGAATCCTGTAGCTGGTGAACACATCACCTTACGTGCTGGAAGAGGCTTTGCAGATGCGATTAAGGTAAGATCTTGAGACCAGGAGATTTTGGGGGGAAGGGCCAATGTTGTTACCATGGAGACAGAGGCAGGGGAGGATTGGACCACAGAGGTGGGAGATGTAACGATGTCATCAGAGGACCGGTGGATTCAAGGAAGGTGCCAGGAGCCAAGGGATGCTGGCAGCCTCCAAAAAGCCGGGACAGGTGAGGCAGTGGGGCTCCCCTGAAGTCTCTGGAAGGAACAAGCTCTGCAGACACCTTGATTGCAGAGTTTTGACCTCGGGAACTGGGAGAGTATAGATCTGTGTTTACGCCTCTGTGTGGTGATTTGTGACGACAGCCACGTGAACATAGGACACTTCCCTCGTTCACCCCCATAGTGACGGGGACTTAGGTGTCGGACCCCAGACAGGCAGGCGCAGAGCCGCAGATCCTTGTCATAACTTGGCACTCAAAGGACTCTGGACCCCGTGAGGTCCATGCAGTGGGTAAATGGATGGATGTGTGGACACACGTGGTCTGGGTCTAACCTCAGCCCTGCTCCCTGTCAGCCGTGTCATTGGCCACGACATGTGGCCTCCCAGCCTTCACTGTCCAAAATGGACATAACGGTGACACCTGCTGTATGCAGTTCTGAGGATGGAGACAGTTAAGGCGTGAAAAGCGCTTTGTCTCATCGTCAGTGCCAGCATCGGGGAGAAAGAAATACCTTTTCTCGCTCGCTGCGAGATTCGCGGCTGACATCCTTAGAAGACAGGTTAACGAGAGGAAAGCGTAGCAAATGTGTTTAACTGAAGTTGTATGTGGCACGGGAGCCTTCAGAAATAAAGACCCGGGACCCCGGGAAGACTGTACTTCATGCTCAGGTTTGAGGCAGAAACAGACCCCTGGGTGTGAAGTAGGATTGCACGGAAGGGGTGTGGTCTGATGGTAATAAACTTGGGGGTGTAGGGCAGGACACCTCTGGAATGAGGGTCTTAGGACCTACTTTGAGGAGAGGTAGGTCAGAGAATTCCTTTATGACCTGCTTCAGAGGAGAAAGGCAGGTGACAGTCAGAGTGACTTCCCTGCTTCTGCAACGTTCTGAATTGCCAAAGTGCCGTGTTTGGGGCTGCTCTGTTCTGGACCCTGACTTCACGAGCACATTCGAGAATATAGATGTCACGCCAGGACTCCATAAGGACACGGGGGTTTCAAGTGTCCAATTTCAATCACATCGCTAGCACCGTAAGTTTGTTCATTCACTCATTCATACTTACCTGTAATTAATATGTAAGTGGAGGTGTGTGTACAAACCGTCTTTTCTGAAATGAGTTCAAAGGGTTTGGAGCTGTTCTCACAGTGGCGAGTGAGTTCTTGCTCTCACGAGACCAGATTGGTTCAGGGGGGAGCGGGTTAGTTCCCGGGACAGTGTGTTGTCATAGAGCCAGGACGCCCCTCAAGTTTTCCCTCTTCACACGTCTGCCTCCTTTTTGACCTTTTCTGCTGTGTTTGAACACAGCACAGAAGGCCCTCACTGATGCCCTTGAACTTCTCAGCCTGCAGCACCGTGAGCTACAGAAACCTCTTTTCCTGTAAATCACCCAGTCTCGGGTACTCTTGTGCAGCGAGACAAAAGCAACTACAACATAAACCATCAAGTATGGCTGCCGTGGTGGTTTTAAAATATGTCTGGCAATTCTTTGACGACACTCCTGCCTTCAAAACGTGGAGTCTGAAAACCCTCGTCCTGAACGTGGGTCAGACTCGGTGCCTTGCCGCGAGCAAATAGAGCCGCGCGGGATGATGGTGCGCGACTTCCGAAATTAGATCGTCAACTGCATTTCCACTTCTGCTTTGCTCTTCCTGGAAACACTCTGGGACGAGCCACCCAGCTGCCGGGACGTGCGGGGACACGAGCAGGGGTGCACGTGGGGGTGAACTGAGGACGCCTCGCACAGTTACCAGCGGCCGACCAGAAACGCACATGAGCCTCCTTGGGAACAGGAGGACTGTGGCCCCGGCTGATGCCACACTGAACCCCTGAGCCACAGCACCCCAACTAACTGCCCCCAACCCCCTGACCCTCGGAGACCCACCGGGGTGATAGACGTTCATTATTGTTTCATTACATTGCTATACAGCAGATTTATGGCTTAGGATCAATACTTGGTCTCTTTCTCGGTTGGCTCTTCTCTGTGGCTGTGTTCTCAGAGGGCTCACGTCTCTGATAAAGTGGATACAACAGTTCCAATGTCACCCCATGTTCAAGTTCAGTAGAAAAGACACCACAAAGCTCCTCTCCCGGGGTTCCTCTGGTCACACCAGCCTGTGTCCTGTGCTGCTCCCTGGGGCAGTCCTGAGGCTGGGACATGCGGAAGGCGCAGGAGTAGGGTCATGGCCACTGCAGCTCAGAGAGGGGGCAAGAGGCCATGGGTCACCGGCGTGGGACCATGGACTTGTCATGAAAAGAGGGAGGAATTTAATCAGCAACTATCGAGTATCTACTATGTGTCAGGCACAGTTATAAGCACTGGAGATCTATCAGGACAGAACAACAGAACATAAATTTCTATTTCATGCAGCTCATGTTCCAGAGGATGAATTCCGGGTGGTTAAAACCACTGTCAACCCAGCAGACGGTCCCTTGTTGGTCATTGAACAGCTGTGTGACATTAAACGGGCCACTTTCTTCTCAGTCTCATTGTCCTCATCTGAAACATTAAGGTTTAAAACGTCTTCTCCCTCCTTGGCAAGTTTTTTCTAAGCATACAAGGAGGTGATGGATGTGGAAATAATACAAAAACTGCAGAATATAATTGTTTTTGACATTGGAGCCAAGTTTGCAGCCGGGGGAAAATATTTGCAAGTCATATGCTGAGAAAAGGCTGATATCTGGAGTGGAAGACAAATGACCCAGCTAAAAAAAAAAAAAAAAAAAAAAAAGGGCAATATGTTTGAACAGAGATTTCACAAAAGATGATAAACAGATGGCAGATTAGCCCATGAAAAGACACTCAGCACTGTTAGTGATCAAAGAAATATAAATTTAAACTATGATGAGACACCACCCCACGTCAACTATAATGGCTGAATTCAAACGGACAAAGACTTACGTATTTATACAGTTTGTTCACAGTAACTCACTGTCCAACTTCAGGTAAATTGAACAAATTATTATATATTCATAAATGGAATAAGACACAAAGATAAAAGAATGAAGTACTGGTACATGTAACATAGATGCATTGCAGAAAAAAAAAAGACATTGGCTGAAGGAAGCCAGACACAAATGATTATAGACATTCTATGGAAGGAAAACGTGATCAATAGTGGCATAAAGGAGGTTAGACGTTACCTTGAACAGGGGCAGAGACAACTTGCTGGGTTGCTGGGTGTATTTTATGTCTCGATGGTTGGTTGTATTTACAAGACGATCAAAGTTCATCTAACTGCATTGTTAGAGTGGGTGCACCTTATTGTATGTAAACTGTGAATCGACAAATTTAATTTCAAAATAAGTATTTAACTACAGCCTCCTCAACCTTCCGAGGTTTCAAAGTGTAGACCTCTGGCTTCTCGTGGGAAAGGGTAAGGTCGGCAACACTGGGCCTGTCATGTTTGTAGCAACAGTCGTCGGCAACGGGGTCCGGTACCCCTACACGTGAGAATCCGTGCTCCAGTTTGCATCAACACACATCCTCGTGGACCAGCGTCCATCCTCCTGCTGGAGATGTGGTTACTCCTTGTGGAGTTTTTTATGCTCTTAATTTATTCACTGTGCATATTTTGGTGTATGCACTTACAAGCACTTTGATGTAGGCAACGTCTCCTTTAATTTTTAATAATTCTGCAAGATAAATACTCTTACTTCCTTTTTACAGGAAAGGAAACATAAGGTCAGGAAATGAAGTAACTTTCACAAGCTTACTTAGCTAGGAAGTTCTAGATCTAAAATTCAAGTAGTGTCTTTCTGTTATGCGATGCTTCCTGTTAGTGAGGAGGAGGAGAACGAGGAAGAGAGAAGAGGGGCAATTATTTAAAAATAAGAGCTGATTGTCATTGTCTCGTTTATATGTTCATGCCTTAGTTTATCTGGTGTCCAGCCAGCTCAGTTAGTGCTTGATTGTTGCTGCTGTTGCTATTGAACTGAATGGATTTTCTCCTCAAATAATCCCAGTTTCCTTTTTTAATCAAATATTTCCTCCATGCCGACACTTAAAAAAATTTCCAAAGCATTATGGTTTCCATGGATTCTATAACTTGAAAAACCCATTTTATATTAATAATACAAATTAAACTCTTTGGCATAATTAATATGTTTAATAGGTAACTGTTCGTATTCTAGATTCTACCTCTCTGTTCAACGTGCTTTGCCCATAGACTCTGGGATAACGGCTCCCTGCTCCCAAATCCACTGAGAGGCTCCACTGCTGTCTCCACCCTCTCAACTGCTGGGATGGATCGCTGGTCGCAAAGCCTGTGGGTTGGGATTGTATACTCAAGCACACAGCGCAGGGACAGTGTGAAGACCACACGCTGAGATGCCAGAGGACAGGATGGAATGGGGGGGGATCAGGGTGGAGCCATGGTGAAGTGCCAGAGATGGAATCAATGGAATTGCACTTGAACTTGCAGTCGCCATGGAAACTTTGGAACTCCAGAAGCACAGAAGAGAAGCAGCAGCTGAAGAATTAAGATGGTGGTGGTGACGATGATGATTATTATGATCATGGTGCTGGCGATGATGGTGGCGGTGCTAATGATGATGACAATAGTGATGACGATAATGCTGATAGTAATAAGACGAGCAGGAAGAAGAAGAAGGAAACGGAGACAATCTAGAAAAATATACTTCAAAACTAAGAGACAAAAACGGAGTAATTACTAGACTCTCAGATGTAGCTACGGAGAGGAGAATCATTCTGAAAACTTCGACTCAGTCTGCCTGTCTCTCATCCTTTTGAACACACGTTTCAACTCCCTCCATGGTATTGTTGTGGTTCGTTAAACAGTTTAAAAACTTAGCTTCCTAGATGATTGTGGCTGCCATTCAGGGCATGGATGACCCCTGTGAAGTGAGCTGTGGAGCTGTGAAATTCAATCTATAAAATGACTGCAGTTTCTATATTAAAAAGGTGTGACTGAAACACTTGAGATTGTTTTTAAAAAGTCTCTGTGCATGTACATATGCTGTTTTCTTTGCCTGGAATGTCCTCCTCTTCTTTTCCTCTCAAAATATACTTATCTTTTATTATTCAGTTTAAACGTCTCCATTGCTGGGAGTCCCCAACCCCAGCTCCCTAAACAAAGATGATGAAAGGGTCTCGTCCTTCCTGCCTCGTCTCAGAATATTCATGATCCGTTTGCCTATTTGGATTTTTGTCTATGTGGACATGTGGACTCCTTTGATTCTCTCTATAAACTCTTTACATGTGGCATGTGCATAGCAAAGGCAAGCTAGAATATAGTAAATCATATAGAATCACTTTGACTTAGCCTCCCTTGTCTACAAGGAAGTACAAATTGGTCGACGGCAATCGGATACTTCATGTTATTATGAAATTATAGATTCTCCCCAGTGTACCAGGCTTCAACTGCTTTTCAGTAACCATCACCCATTCCCCTTGTCATTCGTTCTTTAAATATTGGGTACTTATTACGTGATGTGCAGTATTGTAGGGAAGGATACAGCAATGTGACAGACCAGGTTCCTGCCCTCGTGAACATTATATTCTAGTGGCAAATGACCAACTAACTAAAAAACTTGCAAAACACCCCCTCATAATTCTGAGTTAATTTGCTTAGCATAGAGCTAACCCCATCATCTGACCCTCAGGAGGGGAGTGGTGTGATCCAAATCTAGCTAATTCCCCTGGCCACATGTACTGGTCTGTAGACGAGTCAGTGATATACGTAGGTCCAATGCGTATCGATACTAGGATTTCTGCAGGAAATAAGCTTGCTTGCTTTCTGTTCTGGTAGACTGTAAAATTGGAGCTGCTAGGGATTAGTTTTCTATTTTGTAGCATAGCTCTGCCTGAGAAGATACTCACAGAGGAAAGAAGCTAATTGAAAGAGAGGTGGAGAATCCTTATGGCCATGTTTGTACACCTGGATCCAGCTATGCCTGAAGTCAGTGTTCTCCTTGCACTTTTCATGTTCGTGAGCCAGTAATACCTATTTGCTTAAACTGGTTGAAGCTGGGTGTCTGCCATCTGCAGACCTGTCCTATGTGCCAAGTTACGGTTCTAACTATTTAGGTAATTAGCATGAAACTTTTATGTTTTATTTCACAATCCATGTCACGATTTCTGCTTACAGCAAGTAGTGAAAGCATTTATTTACAATTACAAAGTGAATAGAGCTTCAGATTACTAGGGCTCTCTAAAGTTGGGGATGGCTCATAATGAGGATATTTTGAGTCTTTGGGAAAGAGTCTCTGAGTACCTCTTCACTTGATCTGTGACTTCAAGTGGGAAATATATCCATATTTGTTACTCTGTAACTTGACATCTTTTGCTTAATGGAGAAGCCATTATCTCTTGCTTGATTAATCTCAGTGATGCTCCCAATGTCAGGTGGATTAAGAAAGTCACAGAAATAAAGGGGTATGGATTGTGAAGTCTAAGACGTACATTTCAGACAGAGGAATTGAACTTGTAATGTATTGAGGATTTTGTTCTGAGCCCAGATAATTAGAAGCCAGTTGCCATGACGTCCAAGGCAGTGATGACCACAGACCCCAATCTTGGTGTTAGCCCTTGTTGAATTTCACATCTGCTGCTAACTTGTATATGTGTGTTTCCCATGTATTCTTTTGAGAATATTCTGGAAATTTGGAAGTTTTAGAACATGTTAAAATGGGAAATGAGCATGTGTCTGATAGAATCAGATTTCTTTCTTTTCTTTTTTTCAAAGAAAGAAATTGCAGAGTGGCTCCCCAAGCTACTTTGCTTAGCAGCCTCAGAAATCATGAGATGTGAGATTGTATTTTAGGATTGTCTAAGTAAACTTCCATTTCTCTCCTCCTGCCTCTTTTTTCTAACCTGAGGAAATGGATCTTGAGTCCTTCAATCTCTGTGAAATGGTTTTCACTTGGTTGTCATATTAAATACGAATTTCCCCTTAATCCTGGAAGCTTTACTTCATTTTGCACCTTTTCCTATAGCCTGGGAATTTAATTTTGCCTTAATGCTACAATTTCTAGACTCTGTTCTTTATGGGTGGTATTGTGCTTTGGGGTAGACAAAAGGTGCTCAAACTATATCCTCATTTACAGAAGAGACCAGAGAGAGAGAACAAGAAAGAAGCACTTACATAATTGAAATTATAGTGTTTTGAAGCTAAGCTCATTTTACCTGCCCGGTTTTCTTGCAATCCACTGGAATCCATCATAAAAACCTTATTAGTGCCCTGTGTTGTGATGTTTTATCAGGTACCTACGGAGGACCTGGGTCATCTGTGCAGGAAATGAAATGCATAAAAACACAAACACAATTAAGCATTGGATCGTTTTGGCTGTTCAGGAGCTGAATAGCTAGTTTTATTTTTAATTGGAGAGAAATCCAGCTCAGGCACAATTAGGCACTTTCCTGGTGACCTGTGGGTAGAACTTTGTCCATGAGGACAGGAGAAGGAGGAACAGTGGGTCATTGTGGCTGAAGTGGAGCCCATAAATACCCAAGAGCATGTTTTGTTCATCACAGGTTGAACTGGACATTCAGTGTCACATTCTGTCTAAGGTAGACCCTACCCAGTCCCTTTGCACAGGTTTTACCCTCTGTGGCAGCAGCCAAGGGTGGAGAAAGAGAGCGAGTGTGAATGCAGATTGCGCGATTGTTTGCAACCTCGGCAGTCCAGCAAAGCCATCGGCAGGCTGAGCTGTGTCCTCCAGGCTGGGACTCCCTCTACGCCATACAGGGACCAGGGAAGGAATGAAGTCATGTGAGCTGCTGCCTTGCTGGTGTTACGTGGTGTTTGTAGCTTACTGTGGGAGGAGCATCCACCAATGCCATCACGCCTAAGAAAATTCTTTAATTGCCACGTGACCAACACGGGGAAGAGGTCCATCCCCGGGGCATTGGGAATGACTCTGCTGTGGGGACTCTGCCCCCCCTGTGCTGTCGGCACGTGTGTTCTTGCAAGAAGGTAAAACCTGTGCCGCCTCTTAGTCTCGCTTGCATCCTCATCATTGATCTCACACCCGCCGAAGTCAATCGGTAGAACGTTGCATTTCTGCTGTTGAAACAGAGACTACCCGAAGCATACTTGACCTCATACTCGTGCCTTTCCATTTTATGTACTAAAATTACCGATCTGTTACATTCACGCCCCTCGTACGTAAGTTTCTGTTCTGACCAATGCCACCTGTATCTTCCTTGCAGGGACTTCGGTTTTGCAAACGCAAAACTATCTGAACCTTAAACATCTTACTATGTGATTTTATGTTATTTATATGATAGTTAAATATATAGCATACTATTTTTTTGTCATATTGACTGTCTCTGGAAGACAAAGTCCGTAAGAGCATTAACTGTCATTTTCCTTTTTCTGTTCCTGTACTCGTTCCAGCTCCTACAGTAACACAGCACGGGATGGGCAGCCCATAAACACTTGAACGAATGGAGCAACAGAGGCAGGCTGGCACTGTGCTGTACTTGGCAGACAGATCATTTTCAGACAGAGCAACAGACGCATGTGGCAGGGACATAGGGAAGAATGAAGTGATTGACCAGGAGGAGCAGAGATGAGGGAAAAGATAAGAGCCCTGAGCCTAGAGCTCCCGATTTCAGTTCTTGGAGTCCCCTTAGGTCCCCGCCTGAGAATCCCGTAGGCTAGTCCTATATTCTCATGCGACACTTCTTTCTTCTTGAGCAATTTTAGGGAGATTCTCTTACTTGCAACCACAGAACCCTAACTGGTAAAGTTACGCAGAAAGGATCGTGACGGATACATTGACCTCCACTGAGCGGGCTATTTCATCTGCCCCAGAGTGCACTTGGATTGTACGCATGAACCCAAAACCCTGCGTTCTGACCCAAGTCAGCTGTCCTGCTTTCTCAGGAATGTTCCCAAAATTCATGCTTACCTTGGTCGTTATTCACGCCTGAATCACTTCCCACACATTGACTGTTATAATTTCCTTCTTTATGATCTTCTTAGGTCCCTACTCTTCACACATCAGGGGTCTGGACTGAGTCAGCCGAACAATGTTCTTTTTAAACAAGCCAGCTTTGTCATCAGCAATGAGATACATGCTTTTCCCCGTTGCTCTCTAAAACCAATCCAGGATGGCACTCCTGATTTTTAAGATTCCCCAATAAAGGAATTTGTCATTTCCCTGAGTGTATATATGCTTTAAAACTCATTCCTGGGCCAGGTGTGGTGGCTCACACCTGTAATCTCAGCCCTCTGGGAGGCCGAGGCAGGAGGATCGCTTGAGGCCAGGAGTTGGAGGCTGCAGTGAACTACGATGACGCCATTGTACTCTACTGGGGCAACAGAGTGAGACCCTGTCTCAATCAATCAATCAAAAATAAACCTCATTCCTGCCACCCATCTTATGAATGCTTCAAAATATTTCAGCTCTAAGTCTTCATTCTTTAAATAGCTTAGTATGCTGCTTAAAAAATTTTCAGGTATTCACTCAATAAGTTCATTCCAGAAAATATTGTTGTGCATATTAGGTATTGTACTAGTGTGAGGGGTACTGTAATGAATTTGTAAAAATAGAAAACTCCTCAAAGCTTGGTAATCACATCAACATTTATTGAGAGGCGGCTGTTCTACTCCTAGGACTGAACTGGATTCAGACACCTGGGACGCAGCCCTCTCACCTCAGGGGGCTTAAACTCCCTTCTGCCGGCAGTGATGGGAACCTCTACAAAGCACGATCAGACCGCGTCACGCCCCGTCATGAGCCCTCCAGAGCTCTCTGTCAGTTTTAGGTTTGCGAAGGAAAGGATGATTTGTGATCTGTTCTGTCCCGGTATGTGAGGGGAGTGGTAGGAAGAGCTCGGGGACAGGAGCAGTGAGGTCCCTCAGCTTCTGTCGGCTCACGGATGTCACCTCTTGGTATGTGCTGGGGGGAGTGGCCTTCCCTTGCTTGTGCTTTCAGCAGGTCGTACCTGCTCGCCCAGGATAGCTCTCAGCAGACAACCTGGACTGTGCGGGTTTATGGGATGTGGCTCCTAGGAAAACCACTCTGCTGCGTGTAACCCTCTGAACATAAGATGAAGGTGCTTGAAGACGGACCACTCCTTCTAAGGGACGTCCACTGTGGACACTATGGGGAGCCACTCAGACGATGACCCGGCCAGGTGTGTGCAAGGTGGGGGGAGATCAGGGAGAGGTCATGGCCCTGCTTTGTTCCAATTGATCATTGTATCCTTGAAATGATTGATCTCTGATATCTGTGAATCTGATTGGATGGATGATCTGAACTTGTGTGTTAGGGCTAAACTCCTTCCCGCTTTGTAAAGAAAAGGAGGCTTTTCAGAGTCACAGCAGAGCCTCCCTGCCTCTGCCCACTCCCCTTCTGTCCTCCCTGTGGGTGGCATTGAGAGCCTCCCGTGGGGCCTGACCCGCCGGCCACCTCTGACACCTGCCTCCGCAGGCTCCTTGCCCTGCCTGGAAAGCCCTTCCATCTCTGGCTCGTTTTCTCAAGCTGGTATTCTGAAAGCAGCGGCCACATGTCAGGCACCGTTGGAGACACTGGGCATCCACAGCTGAGTACAGGAAACGCGTCTAGAGGGTTTGAGATCTCAGAGAGGCCAGGATGACTGTAGCCGAGAGGAGGAGGGAGGGGAAGAGAACAGAGTTAGGCAAGGGACCAGGTCACATGGGGACTCAGAGGCCAGCATGAGGACTTTGCATTTTATTCAGTGAACAAAAGATACTGGAATATTTGGAGGATGAGCATGCCATGTTTTTTTTTTTTTTTTTTAAAGGAGGCGGTAATTACCGTAGAGTCGTATCAAAGACCAGCAGAGGCACAGGAATAGAAACTGGGGCGATGCCAGTGATCAAAGCTGAAAACTCTATTACATATAAGCTGATTTGTATTGCTTTGTGCACTGTGTAAATGTGAAGAATTTCCGTACCCTGTCAACACGGCATATGCTTGTGACGTTAAGGACATCAGACGCATGAGGAATGCCAGGGACAAGGCGTGTGCCTGCCGGTGGCTTCTGGTTCTCGGCACGGCGTGTTTCGGGGAGGTAGCTCAGCGCCGTGGAGGCTCATGTGTTCTGGAGCCAGGCAGTTTCTGATCCTGCCATTTACATTTCAGCATCTCTCTTACCGCGTCTCATCCCCAATTCCTTGTAAATTAAATGTGATTTATGCTAAAAAACACGACTCGTGTTTCCGTGCAGAGGCTCGGGAGAAACACGTCCGCTCACTAACGGGCTTGGTAGTCGACTTCCCCTGGTCCCGGTTTCTGTTTAAATGCCTGAATTACGGAGACTTTATCTCTGCATGTTCCTCTCCAGCCCGAAATAGTGTGAGGCAGGACTGTTGGATGAGCCCGTATTTGTTGACTCTAACTTTTCACCAGGTGAAAACTCCAAATTTGACTGGAGGGTGGCAGGGGACGCCCCTTTGGCAATGGACCTATGTCCCAGCCTGCAGCCCAGCCTTTAGCACAGCGCAGCACATTTCGAGCTTTGACTCCGATTCTTAGTTTCTTGCAAACCCAGCTAGAGAACCGGTATGCTGTCTATCAATCACCTCGTCAGCAGAGCAGGGTGGTTGCTAAGAATTCACGCACCAAAAGCCATCTGCCTGGTTTGTCTCCCAGATCAGTGTCTCAGCCCCAGCTTCTGCCGAGCGTCACCTGCCTCAGAGTGTAGTGAGGACCCCGTAAGATAACAGGTGTATTGCGCTGTGTTTGCAGTGTGCTTAGCACACGGTAACAAGTCGGTTAATGATAGCTGGTATTTATTAAAAACGACTGCACATGTATATATAGCTGCACATTTTATGCATATTCATGTAGAATATTTCAGAAAGAACACAGAGCAACTGGTTGTGGTACTGATTCTGAAGAAGAAACCTGAGAACTGAGGTCTGGGGTGGTGAAGAGATTTCGCTGTACACCAATTTGTGCTGTTGGAATTTTTTTACTATGTGTATTGCTATTTCTAACTATGCAAATCATTTAGAGCAATGCCCAGCATACAGCAAGTACCTAATAAATGTTAGCCACTATCATCCTCTGTGCTGTTTTAGACACTCAAGTGAGTTGCATTAATTAGCACACATGATGCCCGTCATGTAGTAGACTGTCAGGAATGGCAGCTAAAGGACAAGATTTCCCATTAACTGTTAGATTAATTTAGATTCTTCAATCGTTACAGAAACTGAAACACAATTAAGCAGGAGGGATGAGACTTTATTGGCTCAAGAACCTGAAAAGTACGTGAGCGTGTTTAGCTCCAGGTACAGCTGGGTACAGCGTTCACGAGGGCGTGGTTTCCCCACAGGTGGGCTCAGAACGCCTCATGTCAGCGCCATTGTTCTCAGGAGGTTCCGTGTGTAGCCGGGGCCTGCCAATTAGGTAGCAGTCTCGGGACAAAGGGGGCTGTTTCTTAACAGCAATCCCAGCCGAAGTTCCAGGGCTGCATCTCTCTGATCTGGCTTGGGCCACATGCTCCTCCCTGCTGTGAGCCTCAGAATCTAGAAAACCCCAGTTGTCCAAGCTTTGTTCGTGGGTTGACCTATGTGACTTGAGGGTAGGGTAGTCTTGCAGGAGTCTAGAGAGTAGGAGAGAGAACGTCCATGAAATGTTTAGGGTGCCTTTGCTGAGGAAGAAGAAGAAAAAGATGCTATCGTCAGATTGAAAGGGCAAAAATCAAGGAGGATGACTAAAGTCAGCTTCTGACTGTATGTGCATGGTATTTCCTCTGGACATCTGAGAAACCAACTTCTATTGAGCAAAGCAGCAAAAATAAGATGCTATTAGGTAATGCCACATGGGTGGAATGTGTGATGTGATTTAGGAGAGTGGGGGCCACTTATGGCTATTTTCTGTGGAGTGATTGTCATGCTATTATAGTGACTTTAGTACTGTGATGTATAATTAGATGTTCTCTGCTGTATATTTAAGTGTACTTATGTTCCATCACTTCATAGACAAATTTCTTTCTTGATTTTCACTGTTCTGCACTGAAAATCTTTCTCATGTTTCCTTAAAATGAAAATTAATTGCTTTTCAGCGAACTCTGTGAGCACCATGATGTGTCTCCCAGGAAGTATTTCATAATCAGTTTCCAAGTACTGCATTTGTAACCAGAACTATTCTTAATTGGCTCAAAACTGACATTTGCTAATTTTCCTTACTAATTTTAACTACAGAAGAGAGAAAAATAGAAAAAGACACTCGATTCAGGAAGTTTTTCAACTTGACATTCTCTAGACATTACAAATCCCTAGTTAAGTAGCACTAGGTGTTTCACAAACAACCCCAAATTGACAACGGCTCATACACAAGGGAAGTTCCTTTCTAACGCATGTAAAATCCGAACAGTATTGCTTATGGATAGCTTTCCAACAAGGAAAGATTTAAAAACCCAGGCTCCTGCAAATGTTGGTTCCGTTGTCTCCAACGCGTGGTTTCCAAGGTTACCCGAGAGTCTACGTCAAGGGAAGGAGCAAGAGAGGATCCCGCAGGACTGACTTAGACAAGCCCGGAGGTGGTGCGATCGCTTCCCTCCATGTTCCATCAGCCACACCGGCCGCCTCTCCCAAAAGGGAGGCTGGGGAGTGTAGACCAGCGCTGCACCACGAATAAAGGGAAATTGTGTAAAAGCAGTGGTGGGGCTTTTATCTGTTTGGATTTTGTTGCCATGAAACTTGCATGGAAGTGTGCATGTTTGATAGAGCAGGGAGATTCCCCACCGGGCGGAGGAGTGTGTACCCCGTCTGTTAGGAATCTTTCAGTATTTGACGTGAGTTACCGCAGGTGAGATTCACTAGCACTGTGCAGGTGAGCCTAACCAGGCCATGGGATCCGACGGGAAAATTAACTCTCGAAGAGCCTCAATTGTCTCAAGTCACGTATCTAGTAAGTTTAGAGTTGGGAGCATGCATTTTGGCCGAGGTTCCAGGGTTCAAAAGCTGACGTAAGGTCGGTGTCATTTAAATGACCAAGAAACGTGGGGGGGACCAAGAAACAGTGAGATGCCTGTTGGGGAGAGGGGCAGGTGGGAATGTGAATAAACTAGAAGTGGGGTGCAGGAGGAGGGGCCTCGTAGCAGGCAGGGCACAGACCGAATGAGTCCCCGAAACTCAGACCCTGCCAACTGCTGCTGTTCGGGACTATGAGTTTCATGAAAAAGAAGGAATTCAGATGCTCAGGTGAAATGTTCAAATATTTAAAGTATTATGCCGGCCAAACAAAACCCACCTATGGGCCATCCCTTGGCAAACTTTTAGCTCAGGGTTTGAAGAACTGATTTTTGGCAGATGTCAGTAAATCCAAGTGGATATAGAGAGATCTAAACCCAATAGTTTGGCAAAGTGTATCAAGTACACCGAGACGAATGCAGAAGATTATTTACTTTTGAGTATTGTACATAGTAGCTCGGTACTAGGAAAAACCACAAATATCCAATAATGTGGAATTGACTAAATGAATTGTAGCAGGTACATTTAATAGGATACAATGTAGCCCTTAGATGTGATGATATACATTTGGAAAGACACCTTGGATGTCTGGTTAAGCCCAAAACATTTCAGGGAAGAGCATGCTTACTGCAATCCCATGAGACATATGGGTTTAGTCTCTGTCCCCAAGGGACTCTCTCCCTGCTCCCCCTCCCCCACCATCACTGACCACACGTACAATTGACAGGAGGACTTAGTCTCTTTCCCCGAGGTGGTAGGTCAGCTCGCTGTCTGGGAAAG
>CM052452.1:1565102-1595323 GCA_028533085.1 Varecia variegata
ACTTGGAACACACACATAAACCCCCGAAAGACAGCACAGCAAGGACTATAGTCACGAAACAGATGCCAGGCGTGACTGCAAAGCATCTGTGCGGAGTGAGAAATCGCAGGTAGAAAACGGCATTGATGCGTTTAAAATAGACTGTGACCTGGGAAAATTCAGCGCACACACAACCTTTGAGGAACACATCTGTTGTGGAAGTGCAATGAGCTCGTAGTGGGAGAAGCAAACCAGGCAAAAGCAAGGGCCCCTCCTGAACAACTTGCTAAGATTCATGCATGTGCTCAGTTACCACCTATTGAGCATCTACCTCGTGCCAGGCAGGGACGCAGGGGAAGGTGAGAGGGGCAGGCTGCTGCCACAATTCGACGGACTGGCTCGGGGTCGGGACGTTCAGACCAAAGCCAGCTTGTGACAGTGGGTGACAGTGGTGCACGCACGCAGAGGAAGGCAGCAGAGAGGATGCTGATCGGGAGGGCTGGTTGGGAGAGGCCCGCCGCAGGGTGACATTTGAGCCAAGCCTGGAGTGAGGTGAGGGACAGACAAGGGATAGCAAAGGAGAGTTTGTTCCAGGCAGGAGGAACGGCAGAGGCGAAGGCTTGAGGTTGACGTGTGGCCACACGTGAAGGGACGGCACGAATGCCCGAGCGGGTGGAAAGGAAAGAGCAGAGAAGGGGTTAGAGGGTGACAGGGTCAGAGAGAAAGTGGACCAGAAACTGTGTGGCCTCGATAGAGACTTTGGATTTTATCCTGGATAAAATGGGAAGTGATTGGAAAGGTTTTTTTTTTCTTTTTCTTTCTTTTTTTTTTTAGCAGAGACACCAACTGACCTGCATATTAAAAAGATCATTTTTTAAAATGTAACAGTGAACATTTAATAAGAATACTGTTATGAGGGCATGAGAGTGGGTCCGTGGGGTGGACGTGAATGAAACGGGACCAGACTCGTCAATGTACGTCTTTTCGTGTCGTTTTAGTCTCTGAAACTCTGAAGGTCTCGCATCTGAGCTCGAGCCAGTGTAACAAAACAGCGGAGACCGGGTGATGTACGAACACAACAGAAACCCATCCTGCAGGGTGCCGGGGGCTGGAAGTCCAAGACTGAGGTTCCCGGTGAGGGCTCTCGTCCTGGCTTGTGGACGGAGCCTTCCCGCTGTGTCCTCTCACAGGGGAGACACAGAGGAAGCAGCTCTCCGGTATCTTCTAAGGGCACTAATCCCATTATGGGGGCCCCACCCTCATGACCTCACATAAACCTAATCACCTCCCAAAGGTACCTCCCCTCCAAATACCATCACGTTGGGGTTAGGGTGTCAACATGTGAATTCTGGGGAGACACAAACATTCAGTCCACAGCAATCATTATTGAAAAAAATTAATAAATACGAGGAAATCCCTGGCTGCTGTGGGAAGGGCAGGACATGGGGCTGGGGACAGAGGCAAGGAGACGGGTTAGGAGGCACCGAGTGGTCCCAGGGACGGAGGACACAGCTTGGGCCAGGGGTGCAGGTGGGGGTTAGACAAACCTGCTGACCAGTGGCCAAGGCAGGACGTCTCTCTGAGCGCAGAAGTGTCAGGATTTGCCGGGGGGCTGGGGGGAAAGAGGGAAACCAAGGAAGCCTTCGACTTTCTCTAAGACGAACCCCACCTGCCCGAGCACCCCCTCCCAGGGCTCATCACCTGTAGGGATGTCAAGTATTCACATGACTTCCCCCGAATCTTAAAGAAAGGGAAAAACAAAATTTCATGAAAGATACCAGGTAGTTTTCTTTAGTATTTTTTTTTTGTCTGAAGGGAAAATTCTGTCAGATTCTCACTCACTTTTTAGACAATGGTGTATTAGACAAATTATTCAAAACCCCCAAACCTCTATAAAATCCAATTCATTAATTCACTCAGAAACCTTGCAAAAATAGATGTTTCTTTCCTCATAAATATACACACGTTTTTATGATGCTTAGGTTACAGTGAAATTTCACACGTCTTTAGTCAGATATTTGCATTTTAGAGTAATTCAACTTCAGCTTCATAATATGTACCTTTGAAAGCAGTGTGCGCTTAGATATTTCAACTGAAAGTGAACTAGAAACAAAGAAAGCCTTATAGTCAGGATTCAATATATATTTTTTGCAAAAATATGTAGATATACACACACAATATATACATGTACACAGGTATGTATACACACATGCATGTCTATGCACACGTGTATATACACACATACATGTCTATGCACACATGTATACACAACTGGGCATGCACACAGACTTTCACCAAGAAGATGGCAGAAAACGTGTTGCTTCCTCTGCCTCTCAGGTGGTGTGTTGTGTAAATTAGACTCTAGTGTGAATGGCAGCCCTGCAAACCCACCTGCCCTGAGCTGTGAGATGCACAACCACACAGCTGCCTATTCTGTCAGTAGTAGCATCCCCAGATAGAGACACGAAACACAACAGTTCTGTTTCCAGCTTCTCAATTTTTCTCCTTGTCTTGTGTCTGCCGCCAACCCACCTTGCATATTAACGACAGGGTTTTTCCCCCTTAACAATCGCACCTGTTAGATAAAGCAGGAGGTGCTTGATCAAAGCACAACAGCTACAGGAAAAGGCTACTGAGAACGAATCTTAAAACCAGGTCCAACATTTCAGAGTCGAAAATGAAAAGACATTTTTAAGGGTTTGATCAAGACTTGGACTGAGAAGCTAAAACTATTCAATTAGTTTGCTTGATAGCACTTCAGCACTGAGGTTATAATTACAACTACGGGCTAATTCTTAGGAAAAATACAAAGAATGCAGCCCAACAAATCTCTAATACAGAACATAAAAACATATCCATCTGTTAAGTACACACTTTTAAAATGTAACACAACACCCGCAATCCTT
The DNA here is from genome assembly GCA_028533085.1 of Varecia variegata. Classification (NCBI taxonomy): domain Eukaryota; kingdom Metazoa; phylum Chordata; class Mammalia; order Primates; family Lemuridae; genus Varecia; species Varecia variegata. The sequence goes on from CM052452.1 coordinate 1,567,988, forward strand.
GTTGGCATGTCTTCGTCTGTAAGAACTCTGGGATCCTTAAAACTGGGAAGTGGCTCCAGCTTCTCCCAGTCCCAGAGAACCCCATGGCATGAGGTTGAGCTTTAACTTTATTAGAAAAGAATACAAAAATACCTAATAACCGGGGTGGAATGATTTGAAATGTCACCATTAAAGATGCTAAATTATTAAAATACACAAGTATGTTCCTGGATTTGTAAAATCTAGACCAGGGACCTGCTTTTCTGAAAGAGGCTTTCTGCACTGTCATGACCTCACCCAGCCTTCTCCCTGCCCGAGGTCTTCCCAACACTCGCTCTTTTTTGCATTTGTGCCTCGGTTTCCCCATGTGCAATCTCACCTTCCTTGCTTAATGTTAGGACCAAGGACAGCCCCCGACACGGCCTACGCCTTCACTATTTAACCAACGAGTAGGATTTTTTTCTATCCCAGTCAACAGTGTGTTGTTTGAAGCAAGTTTTCCTTCATTACTTCTCTTCTATAAACCATTTTGGTTATTTTAAGCATTTATGCTTCTAGATGAATCTGAGAATTATTTTGTTATATTTCTGAACACCTTACTAGGGATTTTCAAAACAGTAAGAACATTTAACTTTTAGGATTTGAATGAGTGTGATGTTGCATTTACAGATTACTTTGTGGTGAATCAACCACCTTTTGCTGTTAATTGTTTTATCCTCTGGGACTACGAAATGCTATTCCAATTACTTAAGTCTGATTTCTTTTCCCTTAGAAAACTCTGGGAGGTTTTTTTTTCTTTTTTTTCCATACTATTCCCAGACTATTGTTCTTGAATTTGTTCTTGGGGTACTTTAAATTTTTACACAAGGCAGTTTATATATACCATTGAGAGCTGTTCAGAAAAAAATAAAGTATGCTCTAAATCAGTGGCTCCTAACTTTTTTGAGTTATAAAGCTCCTTGTGAGTATGATGGTTTAAGACATTTATGAAGTAAGTCTCTGTGCAAATAAAGGTGTATATATACATATGTGTACACATGTGCACAAATACAAGTATGTGTGTAGATTATACTGTGTCAGGTCTACACATGTGGATTCCGTATCCTTCATGGGCCACACGTTAGGCAAACCTGCTGCAATACTTTGTAAGGAGAGAGGCTGGTGCACACGCAGAGAGAAATGCTTTTTTATTAAAAGTGATTATTATATAGGTCTGTCTGTATTCCAACCTACTCACATGTCTTTTGGGAAAAAAGGAAGAGTAAGACATAAGTTAAGGTAAGAATTCTGTCTGCCCGACTCTCATATGACACTAAACTCTCATGCACACATGCACATACACACGCACACATCTAGAAGGGGACAAGACACAGAAGTGTGACAATGAGAACATTTTACCAGATAATCTTGGAGAAAATGTTCGAAGAACGTGTAAAAAGCTTTCTATGTTTTTTAGTCACTTCTATCAACAAAATGCACCACGTGAAAAAATTTCCATCCTGCAGATGCTGAGAACCTGGTGGGTGAATCACTTGTATAAATTATGAATTACCACTGTCGGCAGTTTGGGAAGCTAATTTGTCACCAACATGATGAAATTCTCCTATATTGTTTTAACTCCTCTAAAATAAATAAAAGCATTCCTTTACATATGGAGTGTGAAAACACTGGGCACCTGTAAATAGTAAATACACATATTTGAACACGATGTTACTTCAAATTCTTATGTTGCCGAGCTCAGAGTGTGAAGCATAATAATGCATATAAACTAGTAAGCATCATTTATTCGATTTGATCTGTGCACAAAAGCACAGCTCAAATGCTTGAATGACCCGGAAAGCTGAGCATATTTATAAATGCACAGACCCAAAAAAATTGGAGCTTTGTAAAAATCTATTAACCCTGGTAAGACTAGGGGATGGGGTCACACGTTTAGAACATTTTTGTTTGCTATACATTTTAAATTTTTGAATGCTTTTAAAATAACCATTCAAATAATACATTTTATAACCAGAGAAAGCAATTTACTTACTTATATTTCGAGGGGGAAAAGTAAACTATCATAATAGTATAGACATTCATTTGAACGGGCTAGAATAATTCTAGAGGAAACAAAAAACTCTATGTAATTATTAAGAGATCATTGGCCAACGTACTTTACATGAATAGAGCCAGAGAGAACAGCATCACTGTTGGTTTTTCAGGGTAGAGTCTGTAACCGAAAAGGTTACCTGCCACCTATGCGGGGCAGAACCATCAGCTGAGTGGACTGTAATTCAGGATGGGGCTAGATCTTAGAAAACAAACAAAACCCCCCATAACAAACCAACCAACCAACTTCGTGGGCTATCACCTTGCCAATTAATTGGCAAGATAAAGAGAGAACAGCTGCCCAGATTTAAGTCCGGTCTGAATGAAATCACATTTGAAAAGACTGATTTTCAGATCAGTCTGCATAGCTGCTTTTATCATCATCCTTCCACACATACAGACATACCGTTACAAATCCTGACTCCCAACAACAAAGATGCTGATGCATCTATTATGGCCACATTTCCCAAGGACTGTTTCTTTATAGGAATTCTGTATCCTGGAATCCCTTGGTTGGATAACACTGTCATCCTTGTTTTCAAGATGGGGTACTGAGGTACAGAGAGTCCAACCCACCCCAAATATGGTTTAATTATATTATTTTCCCAATGCGAATACATCTCCAATTTACTTTTCAGCAAATTGGGTACATACGCCTGTAGGGTTATAAAGGAACACATCAAGAATTCGCTCAAGTCTTACACATGTTTAGAATTGCACAATATGTACAATGATATGTTGATTTAGAGATACTCATTTTTTCCATTCTCATGAAATAATTTTGTGCAAACTCTCCACACACCTTTTCAACATAGCTGTCTTTATCACAGATGTCATTTTTCGTTATCACAGTGTCAGAGCACTTGGCTGTCACTCCCACAGAAGTTGTTTGAGACACGTGTGTGACCATGTATGATGTGGGCATGGTAAATTTTACTCCATGCTGTGAGAACTCATTCATGGAATACTTGACATCTGGTTTCTTCATTTATCCAGTAGGTGTATGTTCATGAGCCTTAAAAATGTATCCACTGACTGCATTGCTTTTTCTGCTGAATCTCACAAGTCTTATTTACAATTATGTCATTTCCTCAGGAATAATGACCATATTTTCGTTAAACTTCATCCTCTCATTTTATTTAAAATCAGTTCCAAATCAAATTCGGTAAACACATAAAATCAGCACTGAGTGAGGTTTAGCTGACGCATCCTCCAAAAGCAGTTAATAGTGAGTAAAAAAAGAGGGTCTCACAGGCCCATCTCTGTCTTTGAACTTGAACTTTCACACCCCTGAGCAATATTTCTTTTCAAAATCTTCATTTTCACAAGCATGCAAGGAAACAGCATTTTTCCCATAAGCAATTTTACTTAGTGTCACTGTAATCCTTGATTTTTCCCTTCACTGCTGTGCAAAAGCTACAGACTTTTTTTGTTGTTTTGGTATATGTTCAAAATATTACTAAAAGGTTACAATACAAGAAACTTCTTAAGGACTTGGGCATAAGGATTTTATTTCTTTCTGAAGCAGAATTTTTGAAGGAAAGTTAGCCCTATATTCACGAAAATGTCAGAGATATGAATTAAACCTAGACTTCCAACTCTAAAACTAGCATTTTTCATAGGGAAGAAACAACGAATTCACACCTTCCCCGTTCCACTCTGTATCTTTATTAGGAGGTATGCTACAAAGCCATCCGTTTTAGAATTCCAATATCTTCGTGTTACTCATCTGATGGCAATTTTTTTGGAGATGCATTGAATAATATATACGTTATCTGAAGGAAAACTGACATCTTAAGATATCGAGACTTCTTATTCAAGGCACAGCATGTCTTTCCATTTCTAGCATTTTTTTTTTTTTGGCTATTTAAAGGTGTTTTATAGTTTCCTATATCTAGGCTTTAAATTTGTTTTTGTTAAGTTCATGCCTAAGTAGTTCACTGTTTAATTTTTTTGCTATTACAAGTGGAGTCTTGCTGTGCTGCTGTTTTTTACAAATATACAAAGCTATTAATTTTACATTGGTTTTTATGAACTCATTATTTTGTTAATTTTTCTTTCTGCTTTTCATACGTTTCCCATTGATTCCTTGGAATTTTCTAGGTACGTGAGTATGTCATCTTAAGAGATAGTTTTACTTTTCCTTAATTCTTATGCCTCTAACAGTTTCACTTGTCTAATTGATGCACTAACAATCACCAACACAATGGTCCAAGGTGGGGGAAACAGTGGGCATCTTTGACGTGTTCCTGACTTTAGTAAATTCCTCTACTTTAGTCAATTTTTTTTAACATCTGCTTTCAGCTAGACTTGATATTTGTGAGCAATAACCTTTGGCATTCGGAGGAGACCAAACATCTCAGCACCTGTCTTCCTTCCTCCGCTACGTTATCGCCTCCCCTTCGTGAACTGTCTTCTTCCACAGGTGCCGAGATCTACTGTTCCCTGACGTCCCCAGCACCCCTTCTTTTCATTGTGTTGCGTTCATTGCTTTTTCCATTTCTTCCCTGTATTTTATATAAGTACCTTGGCAGGCCAGGGTGTGAACAGGGTTGTTTAAAACTCCCTCTTTACTCACGCCTGTAATCCTAGCACTCTGGGAGGCCGAGGCGGGTGGATTGTTTGAGCGCAGGAGTTCGAGAACAGCCTGAGCAAGAGCGAGACCCCATCTCTACTAAAAATAGAAAGAAATTATCTGGCCAACTAAAATATATATAGAAAAAATTAGCCAGGCATGGTGGCGCATGCCTGTAGTCCCAGCTACTCGGGAGGCTGAGGCAGGAGGATCGCTTGAGCCCAGGAGTTTGAGGTTGCTGTGAGCTAGGCTGACGCCACGGCACTCACTCTAGCCCAGGCAACAGAGCGAGACTCTGTCTCAAAAAAAAAAAAAAAAAAAAAAACCAAAATAAGAAACTCCCTCTTTAACTAGAATTACCAAATAAGAATCTGACTAAAGTACACTAATAATCCACCTGGTTTTTGTTTGTTTGTTTGTTTTCTAAATTATAAAACTTGACATCTTTATTGTGCTTCACATTTTACAAAGTATTGTCCACAGTATTAGCAAAGGAGGCTAAACAAATGATCATCCAATAAGTTTACAAAGGCTCCTTTTGCAAATCAGTGAAACATATGGAACCTCATAGAACATTAGAATCTCTCATTTTCTCATTATGTTTGTACTATTTGTTTTTTTGTTTGTTTGTTTTTTCTTTTAAACCAATCATGTTATTATTTTATTGGCCTCTTACCAATAAATTTCAAAGCCATTCTAAAAAACTTGAAATATGTTTTTTTGTGTAGAGTCCAAATTCCCGTCCTGAAGAAAACACGGCTGGGCTCTCTCCTGGAAGCACAAACAGCCTAAACACGGTGATTTGCTTATTCAGAAACGCTTTGTGGAAGACGTGGCTGGTTGTCTATGCAAAATCCATTTTCCCTTTTTTTCCCCCCCTTATTAAAAGAATTTTAATTTTGTTTGGGTTGGCAATGAGCCTTAAGGAAAACAAACAAGGACTCTCCTTGCATGCGAGTGGGGGAAGGACAGTTTTGCTTGATATTTTAAGATGCGGGAGTCCACTGAGGATTCTGAAAACATTTTTCATTCCTGCTGGGAGTGTTGCTCCTTCCCACAGAGAGAGGAGGAGAGGGAAGAGCTGTCTGAAAACCATTAGGACGAAAGCCACACTTTTAGGTTGGAGGAGTGGAAAGAGCCGGCCTCAGACGCTGGCAGTGCTAGGGGGTGACTGAAAAGCTTTACCTGGGCCACTTCCTGTGCGAAACATAGTCCTCTATTAGATAAACTACAGTAGTCCAGTTTCTGCCACCCAGAGACAAAGGATATCTAATTACCACGCTTTGTAGTTATTATTCAATATTCAATAGTTTGAGGTTGAAAATTTCTATAGAACATAAACTACGTCATTTCCTGCAGTTGGGGCATAAAACTGATGAATTGGAGTGATTTTCTCACCCTAAAGAAATATACGTGGTATGGGAGAGAATTAGACGCATTCCTTTTTCCAGCAAGCACCCTGCTACTACAATCAATCTTTTGAGTATGATAACACATTCCCCAAGGTTTCCGAGTTCCACAGATATTTAGTGATACCAAGGACTTTGCAAAATGAGTAAGAAAGCCTTACTGCAACCTTAGGGGAGGTCACACTCTATCCTAGGAGCAAATCAAACACTATGGCAAATTCTATAATAGAATAGAACAAACCTCTGTTTGTACAGTGAGCTATTGAGGTGCACAGAAAAAAAGTCATTTTTCCTTTTATGAAAAGTCATATGAATTATTAGAAATATCTTAGCTGGCCATGAATTGACAATGTCTTATATTCAGCAGGTACTCACACAAGGTTTTCTAAATGGAATTAAAATATTTGGCCATGACTCCAGACCGAACACAACCTACATGCATCTGTGGGAACACTGGTGCTCTAGTGATTTATGATGAAGAAACAAAATCAGGTCTCCAAAATTAAACTGTTTGGCTAACTTCTACTCAGTCCCACCTGAGGGTCCCCCTGAACAATGTGGGATGCCTTGCTGTTATTCTTTCTGCTGACACAATGCACTTTTTTCTTCTTAGCTTTGTCACAATTTGAAATCATGTATTTCGTTCTGTGATCATTACCCTAATTAAACTGAAACCTTCATGAGAAAAGAGAATGGCTCTTGTAGTTCATCATGGTTTCCTAGCAGCAAACATCTAACAAGCACTCAATAGCTATATGTTAGATAAATACATTAATTTGAAGTGGTTAATGAATACATGATAGTAATTTTTAAGCTTTATTCAGAAGTCACTTCTGCCTTTGCAGCTAGATCCGATTTGACAGAGGCCATTTTTTCCAGCTTTATGAAGGTGAGACTAACAAAAATTGTATATATTTAAGGTACACGATGAGATGTTTTGATACACACATGCATTGTGAAGCAATTTCCACAATCAAGCTAACACACCCAGCACTTATCACATCACCACATCGCCTAGTTAGCATTTTTTTTTGTTTGTTTTGATGAGAAGGCTTGAGATCTACTCTCTAACCAAATTTTAGGCATACAGTAAATACATTATTATTGAGTATAGTTACCATGCTGTACATTAGGTCTCCAGAACTTATTCATCTCATAACTGAAAATTTGAACCACTTGATCAAGAGCTTACCATCTAACTAAAATACACCTAGAAAATTGAAATTCTTGGAAATATAAATTTAGGATACATTAGGCAAACTGTTTCATCTTGAAAGTCCACCCTTAGAGCTCGGTAGTCATGTCCCAGAGAGCTGTGTGGAGCAAGACCCAAGTGCAGGCCCGCTCAGAGGAGCAGCGTGCCGTGGGCAGCTCCTGATGTCTGACATGGCACTAGCAGGACCACTACCATGGATGTGGTCCTGACAGGAAGAAACATAGAACCAAGATACTGTAGCTGTATTTGTACACAATGTATCACAAACAGCATTGTAAAGCTCATTGCAAATGATGACACTTTTTTTTTGCATTATCTGGGCCACTGCCACCTGCAAGGATAATTGTCAATCATCTCCCACACATCACCTGCCTCTGACAGGCTCTACACTAGTTTACAAGTAAGTGCTGTCCAGTCCCCAAACCATCTCAAAAACAGTAAAGTGCAGTTTCCAGTCAGAGAATCACTGAAGACCTGCCAAATAAATGAAGAAAACAGCAGGGGGAAATTCCAGCCATCAGGACAGCCACGACAAGCCCAGGGAAGCTACTCCTTCTGCTGAGTTAGCTGGGTGCTTTCTCACCAACCCCAAGTCCTGCGGGAAGTCACAGACGCAAATAATTAATCTGCCGCAGAGGATGCATGGAGCAGAACCACATCCCAGCAAGACAGCAAGGGAGAAAGCCCCCACTAGACACCCGAGGTTTCTGCGTCAGTCTGAAATCTGTCTCCACCTAAAATCACATAAAGTTAACCACAACCTCCAATATCTTCTGGGGTACTGACTTAGAACACCCAGTGTGAGTGCATTAACTAGCAAACATCCCAGGAAGGTGTTTGTGTTTTTACATCTAATCATTAAGGTTTGGAGTTTGATGTGGGTTGATAGACAGTCTTTAGTAATTCCCATCCATTCCCATTTGTCTAACAGTCTGAGATATTTGTATACCTATTTTTAAAATGAGGACATTGGATTAAATTTTATGAGATATTTGCATTCAGTATCCACTGAGATCACCACATGTTTCTTTACTTATTTTGCAACTCAATTACATTAGTCCAGTGGTTCTCATTTGGGGGAGATGTTGTTCCCCCACTCCCACCCTGCTGGGAGATATTTGGCAATGTCTGCATATATTTTTTGATGGTCATACTCCCTGGAGGAAGATGCTATGACATTTAGTGGGTAGAGACCAAAGATGCTCCTGGACATCTTACAGTTCCCAGAACAACCACCGTCCCTAAGCCCTGACAACAAAGATTTATCTATTTCAAAATGTCAACTGCACTGAGATTGAGAAACCTGACTTGATATACTTTCTAACACTGACCCTGACTAATGTTGAATTCGTAATGAGCTACATTCCAAGGTAAACTTTACATGGCTGTATTTTTAATACATTCCTGGACTTCATTTGCTAATATTTTAGGTATGATTTTGTGCCTATGTTTATAAGTGACATAGCATACATTTGTATTTATTTTTGAACTATTGTTGTCAAAGTTTTGTCATCAGGGTAAAGCTAGACTCACAGAAGAGTGAGGAATCTTTCCTCTTCTAAAATTTATTGTTTAAAAAAAATTTTAAATAACATGCAAGAAAATCCACTCTTTTGGAGTGCAGTTCTATGAGTTTTGGCAAATGCAGTTACGTGATCACCCCGATAGTGAAGATACAGAACAGACCCATCACCCCCCAAAACAATTCCCTTTTCCTGCCCCTTCATGGTCAAATCCTCCCTCTTCTTTTTTTAAACTATATTTTTAATTATCAAATTAATTCATGCTTATTACAATTCATCACACCACACAGCAATATTTTTAAAAAAATGATTTTCTACTTTTCTCCCCTTCCTACCCACCCCCAAGCAGCACTAATGTTAATATTTAAGAGAATATTTACATATTTGGGTTTAAGGAAACTTTCTAAGCAAGAGAAAAAAATATTCGTACAATTTTAAAAAATTTTTGTTAGTGAAAATCACCATACACAAAACCAAGGGAGGGATACGTTGTTGCAACATCAATATCAGATACAAGTTGTCTAGCCATAATGGGAAGAGAGCTCCTATAAAGTGATAAGATAAAGGCAAACAAGGAGACAGAACAAAATATTAGCAAAGAACATCAACAGGCAAGTCACAGAGAGCGAGATGCAAAAGGCCAGTAAACATCTGAAAAATGCTCTTCTCATTAGTAGTCAATTAAATGCAGACTCTTATCACAAAGATAATGTTTTTCCTCATCAGATTAGCAAGAACTAGATCAATATCTAGGTCTGAGAAGGCTATGGGTAAATCAGTGCTTTTTGCAAGTGTTGGGCAAATGGACTGCTTTAAATTTCTGGAAATTAATCTGGCCATGTCCATCAACATCAAAAAAAAATTCACATATTCTTTGAGCCGTCAATCTCACTTGGGAACTATCCACAGAAATACAATCACCAGTAAGTCAGGACATGGCAGAAGTATTTGTACTGATAAAAATGTTGGGAAGAAACTCCCTGTCAACACGTGAATGATTGAATAAATTATGATAAAACTATTCTGTTAATTATGCAGATATTTTAAAAAGAAATACTTCGATCTATGCATATTCATCTGGAAGAAAATACAAGACGATTTTTGTTTTTTTTATTTTAGAGACTGTGTCTCACTCTTACTCAGGCTGGTCTTGAACTCCTGACCACAAGAGATCCTTCCCGCCCCAACCTCCCAGAGTGCTAGGATTATAGGCATGAGCCACCGTGCCCAGCATACAGGACAATTTTTAAGTTAAATAAGTTAACCTCAAATCAGGGGAAAAAAAAAAAAATCATATGCACACACATACACATTTATACACACACTCATTTAGACTGGTGTGTCTGACATTTTAAGTCTGAAATGTACCATTTAATAATTTCCTTTATTTTTTCTTTTCCTGCATGTAAACATGAAATAGTGTTCTATAAATTAGAATAAAACTAAGGATGAAAATAAGCCACAGTACAACGAAATGACTGAGTGTCTTCAACCATGTACTGCACACGTCCTCGACTGGTGACAACCGTGTCTGCACTGTCTTACTACACAAAGCCACTCTCTTCTCTAACACCTGGGTGACATTCTCATGGGGAGGTCTAGTTCTTCCAGGGTTGGTTTAGCAAATGGATTTGATTTCAAGAGCCAAATGTGGTCGACTGGTAGTGGTTGCCTGGAGCCACATCAGGGCTCGGTGGAAAAGGTCCGTGATTAATTATCAAAGTCTTCCACTCGGGAGGGAGACCCGTGGAAAATAAGAGGGTTTGTAAATCGCTACCCTCGCCTCCAGGTGCTGCCCAGGCAGGCATTCTGGGATGGGAAGCAGAAAGCCTTGTGCCCGTCAGTAGAAGAACTAGCACACTAATACGGCCAGACGCGTACAAAATGTCCTCAAAAACTTCAACTTCCAGTATTATTTAGGGTAACACCCATGGACTTGAAACAGAAACATGTCACAGCTTTTGACGAGGAAAGCCGACACCCACTGCATCCTCATTTTAAAAAATGTTTTCCAATCAGAGCAATTTAGCGCATGAAATTCAATTCATTAAAGACAAACAGATCACAAGTCTGAAATTACTTCAGTTCATAACAGCCTCATGGGCAGGTCTCCTGGGCAGCTTTGGCTGAGAAAATATTTGACATTTTTAGGAAATTACATAAAATTTTTCCAGCCCTTTGTTATCATCTCAGCAAAGAAGTAGCACATTTGTTTGAGAGTCATGACAGTTGAATAATATAGAGCATTATAATAATTACAATTCATATGAATAATGTTAATGAAATGGAGAAGCATCTCTCTGCGTGGATGGTTTACTTTCCAAGAAGCTTCTTGTAGACCTTTTTGTGATTCAGAGGGATCTATGACAAATCATTCCCCAAGTGGAAAGTATAGTTTTTAATATTACGTTTCTCAAGAAAAATCTTAGTTTTCTCCTGAAATCACAGCAGGACAGTAGGCACCAAATATCGATACTCTGTTAGTCACATGCTCAAATTTTTTCTATGATCTCGTCTTTTCCTTACTTCTCCCTGATGTTGGCTGAGGAAAGGCATCTCCCACCCATCGTATGAAATACTCTGTACTGTTCAGGGTTCTCTGTGTTTTTGAAGGACTCATCTCAAAACACATGAGGAATTCCTCACTTTGAAACTATTCGAGGATATAAAAACAATTTCATTGAGATATATTTTGAATATGATTCAATGCGACCATGTCAAGTGTACAGAAAAATGATGTTATTAATAATTAAATCCATCAAGTTCTGAAACCATCAGCGTAGATGAATTTTGGGACATTTCTGTCACTCCTATTTTCTGTCTCTACCGATTTGCCATTTCTGGACATTTCATATAAGCAGAATCACACAATATGTGGGGTCTTCTTTCATATAGGGTGGTAATTTGGAGACTCATCCATGTCAAAGCCCATGTGAGTAGTCTCTATTTTTGCTGAATCATATTCCATTTCATGGATGTAACACACTGTGTCTACCCGTTCTCTGATTGACAGACATGTGTGTCCTTTCCGGTTTGGGGCCATTATGAACAATGGTGCTAAGAACATCCACGTGCAAGATTGTGTGTGGATGTAGGATTTCACTTCTCTTGGGTAGATACCTAGCACTGAAATTGCTGGGTCATATACTACATTTTTATGTTTAATGTTTTAAGAAACTGCCAAAGTTGCTGCACCGTTTTCCACTCCCACCAGCAATGCATGAGGCTCCCTGTTCACCCGAGTGCTGGCCCTTCCCGTCTTTGTTTTTCTCTTTTTTTTAAGTCCCTACTTTTGCTCCTACCGTAATAGAAACTTTTAGTCTCACTGATTTTACACTGATGGACATTATGGGCTTAATGTTCTTTAAAACACACTTTGTAAACAGAAAAAACATGCTTATGGCTAATGAACAACACTGTGGTCACGAATAAAGCAGCCACACACACCAGTAACACACTTTAGTCCTGCCTTTTGTTTCCGGAGTGGGATTTTGCTCCTATATGACAGAGTTCATCAACAGAGGCGAGTCTGCAATGCCGATGCGGTGGGCAGTGTGCAGAATTCACAGCTGGCATTAACTGAACACTTTCCAGGGACAGGCCCTACCGAGGCCATTACCTGCTTTATTGTGCGTAATCAGCGAAGACCCGTGTGAAGCGGTTGCAACTGTCCCCAGTCTGCAGACGTGGAGACTAACGTTTAGGAAAAGCCGAGTCTCATCCCCAGTGTCAAACAGGCAGTAGAGCATGGCACCAACTTGGGAAGTAATGCCCTTCGATCGTGAAATCTTTAGCGGGAGAGTGTGACAAATGGCAGACCCTTTGAGGAAGGATAGGCTGTTGCCATCTGCAGAGCGCGGTGGCAGCACAAAGGTAAACACCTGTCCAGCCAGATGCACTGCAGACCCCTGTTCGTACTGGTTGGAGTTGTGTTCAGCCGCCTATGACAAAAACCACAGGGAGAGTCCATTTTTCTTGAATAGCAGGAGGCCAGCAGTAGGTACTGCAGGGCCCGTGTGACAGCTTCTTCTGTCTCCAGGGTCTACTGTTCTGAACGTGTGGCTTTCATCTGTGACTGCCTCATGGTCACAACATGGCTGCACCGTCTCCCTCCCTTGGCCAACATTTAGGAGGGGGGATTAAGAAGAAGAAAACGACACTGAGAAAGTCCTCTGATTTCAGTTTTATCCCAGTCATTTGGATGCACTGTGCATCCCAGTTCTTGTTAGACAAAGGTGAAATGTAAGTGTACTTTAAAAAAAGTTTGCATTCCTAGAAGACAGTAAAATAGGTTTTAGGGAACTGCAATGCAATAGGTGTTAACCAGAAAAGCACAACCTCTCCAGAAACCTCTCGGGACTGTTTCATATGACCGTGTCTAGGAGCAGAGGCGACCCAGAAATGTCGTCTCATACCCAGGCCTGTCGTCCCCTGCACAAAGTCAGGATTCTCTAAAAAGAAAAAAAAAACAGTGGGTGGGTAAAAGGCTGTGGGGGTGGCAGTTAGCAGTGGCTGCCACATTCGTGTCTGAGCCAGGTCATCTTCAGGTTCCAGGGGTCCAAGAACCATCTTAGAAATGTCCATTGCCATGCAGAGTCACCAAACACATTCCTTCTCCAGTCCTGATTGTTAAATTACTAGCGGGAGCATTTACTGGGCATGAGATTTTAAATAACAACAGCAGCAGCAGCAAACACATGGTTCTCACTCTAAGTCAAAGTCTTTATACATATTAATTAAATTTAAATCCCACAACCACCATGTGAGGGGAGGACTGTTATCATCAACATTTTTCAAAAGGGAAACTGAAGCACAGAGAGGTTAGGTAATTTCTCCAAAGCCACACAGCTAGGAGGTTACAGAAGTGGGAATCATCGCTCTGTGTACACAGTGTGGCTCCAACGCGCATGTGGTATTCTCTCTGACCCACGGCCTTTTGCAGGCAGAACGTGCAGACTCGTTTAGGGACCCACACCTCTAAAGAGCCATAGGACCTTGTGCAGGTCACTTTTTTGCTAAAGCTTAATTTGCTCCTGTGACATGCAGGTGATGAGACAAGCCTCACCATCTGTGAGGAATAAACAAGATTCTGTATGTGAAGCACACGTGCTGAATAATCCCGGCTTACCTGTGCTCAAATACATTGCTCCTGTTGTGTTTATCCTCCGGTATATGGATTGGAATCTTATTTAGGGTAAAAACAAAGATATGTGGATGGTAAAAGACAGGAAGGCAGACCAATGTAGGAGGTGAAGGCTCAGACAGGGCAATCATGCCGCATGCTCCTTCTCTTTTTTGGGAGGTGAAGCCCATATAAAGGAAGCATCCAGCAAGAAAGTCCCCTGCTGTGAGTTTGAACCGAGTCATTTGCATGTACTACGCATCCCAGTTTTTGTTAGAAAAAGATAAAACTAAAGCGCACTTAAAAAATTGCATTAGAAGAAAGTAAGTCTTGTCAATTTCCTAGAGGAGGAAAACAACACACAAAAACCCCACAAGTCTTAGGGTGCTGCAGTGCAATAGGTATTAAGACTTTGATTTTACTTCAAGGGACGGTTTTATTTTAACTGCAGTATTAACAGATTTTTGCAGGTATTAAGTCCCACCAAGTCCATCCAAAACACCTTCCCATCTTATCCCTGCTCCAACTGCTCTGTGTTTCCAATCCTCTCTGAGATCAACAGAAATTTCTCCATGGGAGATTTACACTTCTGCACAATTTATATATAATAATAATTTCACCTACCTGATAAACCAAAACACAAAATCCATGAAGAGAAAGAGTGAAAATGGGGCCAAGAAACAAACAAACCAAAACAAAGAAAACCAAGAAGATGGAAGGTCAGATGGGATGTCATCAGAGGACACAAAACCTGTTCCTTTTTCCTAGAATTTATAAATGCATTTTTAAACTGAATAATTTTAAGATCATTGTTTAAATGGGATAATTCAGCTTCCAGGTGTGCTTTGCAAAGATTCCGCAACACAATAGCATCTTATTACTAGGATATTCAAAAACATCTTTCTTTTAAAAAACAACAACGATGATAACACCAAGAAACAAAAACCATCACAGCCCAAGTGTGAAATTTAAATGATGAATGCCAAGGCAGGGAAGGTTTCAAATTTGCATTTTTCTATTTTGCAACTTTGTAGCTAATGGGATACATGTTCAAGAATTCTTAACCTATGTTATTACTTGAATAAGGGGTTTCATTGCTTATACATGCTACAGAGAATTCAAACAGAAACTTTGATTTCTATTTATTTATTTATTTATTTTTAGCCCTGGGACAAAAAAAAAAAAAAAAAAAAATCTCATCTTCCTTGGCAGAGAAACATATTAGCTATGGTCAGTTCTCAATTTTACATATTCATGGTAGCTGATATAAAACAATATTAGGTTTCAGAAGGCATTATGCTTTTTATGTAAATGCATGATCGAGTCATTTTTTCAAGGGAAAAGCTATTTCTTTCCATTGCTTAGTCCTTACTCCACAAGAAAACCCTTGACGAGAACAGTGAATTAACATCACTACTGAGTGAGACGGGACAAGGGGAATACTGCTTCAGGAATTGCTTGGAAGGTTCCCAGAATTGGCTCTGGGCATGGCTGAAGAAAATCTCCTTTGGAAACAGAAAACTCCGTGAGAGCAGCTGAACTGTGAATTTTGCCACTTAACTGCACTGAACGGTTCAAATTCCCCATAGTCCAAAATCTTTGAAGGTGTCCTAAGTCTTTGGGGATTCTGTCCTGAACTCGAAGGGAAGAACCCAGACTTAGAGTTAGACTGGTCGGATCTGTCGGTCAGGGTACAGCTGCCGTTCCCAGAAACCACTCCAGGGGCTGCGAGCAGAAAGGCATTGAACAGAGGGGCCGTTCACAAAATTTCTGTTGGTGTTGAAGAAACAGGCTCCAGACTTGAGACTCAGGAGTGACTTCCAGAACAACCCACCAGGGAGCTGCTGCCCTGGCTACCACCGGGAAACTGGAAAACCAGGAAACCTTTGTCCCACTGTCGGCTTCTGACACACACCTCAGCTGTCCGTCAGCCGGCAGGTGCTGCCAGAGTTGCTGGATCCAGTGCCACGTGGCCCAGGTAGAGCCACACCAGCAAAAGGATGCTTCATGCACCGTTGCTTCTCACCGTCTTAGGTCCAAGTTTTGACTGTGCACAGGAGCGTATGGTTAACAGATCCTTAATCCCATCTGAAACCCTGGTTGCAAAGTATCTGGAAGGCATAGTTTTTAGCTTTTCAACCGTGGCTGTTCCTGAAGGGTGCTGGCACAGTTGTTGAGGGGGCTGTTTTAGACTTTCTACCACATCTCAGTTTTAAATCCAGTTCTGCTCTTTGGCTATGCAACATCGTTAAATTCCACTCAGTCTAGGTTTTCTCATCTGTAAAATGGGGATACAATCACTTTCCCATAGTGCTGACTGTGAGAGTCAGTCTCTGTAAAGTCCCTGCCAGCAGGAAGATGTGCAGGAAGCGTTGGTTCACTTTTCCTTCCCTGTGCCTTGGTACCATTGCCCAGCTGCCAACAGCTGCACTCAATGATGAGACGGAGATTTACAGAAAGGGAACAATGTCCCTGTGTTTACTCCTTGAAGTCGGAGAGGTGGATGGGAAGAGAACTCAGGAGAGTGGGGCAGACGGGCACACTTTCAAGCCACATCATTTGAAAGCCTGGAGCATCCTGGCTGGGCTTCAGGGCAAACGCCTGGTGGAGGGAACCTGCTCTGTGATTAGGTGTCAATTGTGGTCAGCTGAGACCCCATTGTGTGCAATCTCAGGACTCAGACTCAGGCTCTCCCGTCCTATGCTGGGGACTTCCAGGAGTGGGGACAAGAGCTGTGCTTGTGATGACAACAGCTGGGACAGTTGCCTCCCAGGTCTGTCTCATTCAGCCCTCACAACCCTTAGGTAGCCGCTGCTGTTATCACCTGTTTGGGGACAAGGACGCCAAGTTTCAGGGAGATTCAGCGACTCACTCAGCAATCGCGGTAGCTGAGCCTGAAGCCTGTCCTCTTCTCGCTGCAATGTGCTACATTTCTGAATTCCCCCAAGACTTCCTCCTCTCTGCCTTGGATTTTTCCAGAAGCCAAATTTCCTCCTGTTCATCCTTCCCAGGAGATTTAGGCCAAATCCACATCTGTCACGTCTGGGCTGGAAGTCTGAGCATCCAGATGCTCAGAGCATCTCTTGTCGTCTCCAAAACCGTGCACGTGGGATGCCTTTTGGGTGCTGAATTTCATACTGTGGGCTCTGCTTACAAGGCAGATCCAGGTTCTCACTGCAGTGCCCTGTGTTATCCTCCTGCCCTGCGCAAGCTACAGTCAGCCCCCTCCTGAGCCACCTGGTCACAGTGCGTCTGTCACATTTATACAGAGAGAAAGCACTGAAGGTGAATGGCCTGTGATGGGGACTGCCACAGGGGAGCTTGTGCCTCGTCTTCCTTTTGGTAATAAAACCCCTGGAGTTTAAGCTGGGGACATGTCTGTGCAGCTAGAGTCCACACTTCCCAGAATTCCTGGGCGTGGCCAGTGACAAAGTTTGTGCCAACGGAATGTGACCAGAAGAGACTCCTGGAACATTTGGATCAGATCCTCTTACTAAAGACAGATTCCTTCGCCTTGGAAGTCGAGGAGGAAGACTCGCTCCTCTCCTGCCAGCCGGGAATGGACAACTGTAATGACCGATAAGCCGCAGGTTAGGGACAGCAGAGCCTCCCCTGACCCTGGAGCCCGGGAGCACAGCCCTCTCCCTGCTCCGGACAGCTCCCCGAGACAGCACACTTGGTCTGCCCAGAGCCGCTGCCTTTTAAATACTTGGGGTATAGCCGCTTCGCCTATTCTTGAATTAACTCACTTCTAAATGCTAATGAGGGTTAAGTCTGAATGAGGGGTACGGCCCATGGTTCATTCTACTTTCCCTTTTTCATATTTCTCGAATTTTGAAAATGCGCATTGAGAAATACCTTCTGACAACACCAAATGTGGGTGAGGATACACAGTAACATTCTTGGTGGGAGTGTGAATGGGTGTAACCACTTTGGGAAGATGTTTGGCAGTGCTAAGGTGAATGTACCTCTACTACACAACACAGACAGTCCATTCCTGAGTCTGTGCCTTCGGGACATACACGCTCACATCGCCAAAACACGTGTGCAGTAACGTGCAGAGGGGCCTCGGACATGATAGTCTCCTAAACTGGAGGAGACCCAAGTCACCCGTCAACAGACTGGATAAACAATGTGTGGTGTATGTACAACAGATACCAACAGGAAAAATATTCATACGATCACATCGATATTACACATCTCACCGATAGCATTGTGAGGAGGAGAAGCCAGACACAAAAGCGTATACACTACATGACTTCATTTATATGAAGTTCAAGAACAGGAAACACCGGTCTGAGGCTAAAGAGGCATGAATAACTCTCTTCCTTGCTTGGGGAGAGCAGGAGAGCACCTGCTACGATGAGAGAAAATACTCAGATCTGGCTCCCGGGTGGGTGATTACATCCCATGCAAACTGTCATCACCCTATACACTTACGACGTTTGCACTTCTATTGTATATGTTATAACTCAATGACGAATAGTTTTTTAAAATGCCCTTACATCATCAGTCAACTAGGCGTTGAACAGAAATAAACTGTCTTCAAAAGGGGAAAAAGGGAACTCAGACATAATCGCACAGAGCAACACGTATTTTCATCAGTTCCACGTGCAAGATGCCATATGGGATCTGCTTTGAAAGTCCCTTCCTGCAATTCTCCTTGGAATCACTCCTGCCACAGCTGCCGGCCACTGCATCCTTGTTCTCAATCTCCAGGTGTTACTCCCGGCACAGGGTTAAAAATAGACCAGCAGCCACAGGACTCACAGCTTCCTTGTGGGGCTTTCCTCACAGGATCTGCACCGCAGGAAGTCAGGTGGAAAGGAAAGTGAAACAGGATCTGGGACTCTGGGAATTACTAAACAAATGAAAATTAGTACTGAATATCCAAAACTGAAATGCACATATTTAACCAAGTTTACCTTTAGCAGCAGATTCCTTTCTTTGGGAGCTGTGGAAGCAGAAGTCAGAGAGCTTCTGTTCATACCAAATGCCCCTGTCTGACAGCAGACAAATCCCACCAAGAATAAGCTCGGCCCGAACAGCTGACGGCCAATGTCATGTTTGCATTTTATAACGAGTCCATATTTTTAAACAGTTTTTCTCTGTAACCACCTTCCACCATTCAAGCATTAGCTGCTCTACTCCATCCTCAATGCTCACCATAAAGGCAGATACAAACTGTTCTCCGAGCACTAAGATTTTAAAAAGCGTGATAGATGATACTATGTTTCCCCAAATACGTGCTGGCCTTCGTTTTGGTAGAATTATGCTTTCCTGCCTCTTTGACATCAGGCTTGGACATGTCCCTTTCTTTTAATTCATGGAATATGAGCAAAAGTGACCTGTGACACATTGGGGCAGATGCTTAAATTATCATCGTGTGGTTCCAAGATCTCTCTTTTCCACATTCTCCAAGACAAACACATCCCTGATAGTAGGACCTACACTTTGGTCTTGTCCCAGAATGAAAAGGAAGTGTTGTATGACGACTCATGGGCATGCAATGAGAGCCCAGAGCAAACTTCCGTTGTTATGAGCCCCTGCAATTCAGGCTCATTCCTTAACTAAACTCGCTTTTACAGACTCTAGTCGTGAGAGGAAACAGAAAGGGCTCATGTGCATAGAAGAGGCGATGGATTTGGGGGTACCCATGATAATGTGAGGTTGGGGCTTCCTGCTTTCAGGACAAAAAAAATGCTTTAACACAAGGGGCAAGGTGGATATTTGAAAGGAAAGCAAGGAGTAAACAGAGATTGTGAGTGTCTGAACACAAAGGCCAGGTCCATTTCCTGACGTTCCAGGGAGAAGATGCTGGGAATGGCTGGCGTCTCAAAGCCCAGCAAAAAACCAAACGCACATTTGTCTGCTGACCAATGCTAGAATCCACACCCAAACATGTCTAGGCCATGCTGGGATAAGACCAGATGTAGACCCCAAACAGGACCACGACAGGGTCAGATGCATTTCGAGTATGGTCTAAATATCTTACATGTATGCACCCTGGGGTCCACAGGAGACTGCCGTGGATGCTGTGGTGTGCTGCCCAGGTCACCCCTGCAGGACAGACGTGGCCATTTCCCTGGATGATTAGGGTATTGGTGGCTCAGGGACTCTGGGAACCACCCCCAGCTGCAGAGAGTCACCTCCCCCTGGGCCGGACCCCTTGGGGGAAGCGTCAAGGCAGTGACTTCTCGGCGTGGGCATCCTTGCTCGGAAGACGCCCTGCGCACAAATCCCCATCCCCTTCCTGCCTCCTGGGGAAGCCCTCCCTAGACAAGTGCGTACGGCGGACAGGGACTCTCGAGGCCGCTGCCTCCCCGCCTGTCCCCACTCCAAGGTCTGTATAAATCCGTGGGCGCCACCAACCTCTAATGTGTGAACTGTTACATCCCGTTCTGATACTGTCAAAACCGCTCCACGTGCGCTCTGAGCTGATGGCAAACGCGAGAAGATGAACGCCAAGCTTGGTGAGTTGTGACTCGTGCCCGGGTCCCGCTCCTGCGGGGTGTCCTTGTGTCCCTCCTTCCCGCAGACTCGTCCTCCCTCACTGCAATTCTGTCTCCCCTGTCCCCCTCTCTGCACCCTTTCCTCCACCTCCTGCCCTTCCTCACTCAGCTTTCCCACTGCGGTCGGCCTGCTTTGTTTCCTGAACATCATCCATCCCCCTTTTCCTCCTCCCAGCCTCCCCTCCCCCTCCCGCCACCCTCCCCGTGCACGCGGCTCGACTGTCCGCCCTGGGCAGAGCGGGTGCGAGCTCTCACCAGGCCTGGCCAATAACCGTGTTCCGTACCTTCATCCCTGTGACTGAGTTCGGTTTGACAGCAAAGGCCCCAGGTCATTCTGGGGAGGTACAGACCTGGGAGGTCCCTGCAGGGTTGTTCCAAATCAATACCAGGGGCTGGGCCTGTATACAGCGCTGTCACCTGCTATCAGGTTCAGAAAGGGGCAGGTGGCTCACTGCTGCCGAGGGCAAGTCCAGAAGGGGACTCAGGTGACAGGTAGTGGAGCTGGACCCTCCTAGCAGTGGGGGCAGGGTGAGCATCTCAGTACTGGGTGGAGGACTGGGGAGGCACCGAGGCACCCACCAATGGTGCCGTGAGTCCCTGAGGACACACAGAAGGAGTCATCCTGGAGAGGACGTGGTGTGACTCGCTTAGCTTTTCCATCCCTGACACCCGGGAATATTGAGTTTCCTGTAGAATATTGACGTTCGGGCTTCGCACAGCCTGACTCCCGGGGGCCGTGAGTGGTACCCTCCGGCGCCGTGTACTTAGCTTCTCTGCTAATTCCCATGCAGAAATGTCGTTTGAAGGCATTTATTGAGAATACGATGTCTCAGCAGTGCAGGGTGTAGCAGGGAATGAGAGACACGATCTCTGCCCTTGCAACAAATAAACACACTGTATCAGTACAGCGTACAACTATGTTTATTCATTGACGTTTAACGTCCATTTTGTCACACTAACATTTCTCCAATCTCTGTTAAGGATCTCAGTCCTCCCTCCCTGCCCCCCGGAGTGCTGATGAGCAGCGAAAATATCCAGGGCTGTGTCGTTTCACACACGTGCAGTGAAGGCAGGTGCTGCCAAACGCCGATTCAAAGTGGGAAATTAAAAGCCACTGTCAACCATATATTTCAGGCTCTGATTTTTCGCAATTTCTCCTTCTGTTACGTAAAGAGGGGAAAACGCTGCGGTGGTGATTTCTTTATTAGGAACGGCAACTGTGCCTGCCAAATTTTAATCAACTCGCTGGCCGTGAGACCCGCTGGCGTGAACCGTCTTTAGGAAACACAAACGTGTCAGCTGTGGCACCTACTGTCAGCGGGTGCACGGCGAGGGCCACACGGGGGCTGTGCACAGCGTCACCGAACTCTCGGCTCAAACCTGCAACAGGCACATTTGCCGCGGCGGAAACTGTCCTGCCCACCGGGCCCTGGGGCTGCCCCGCCCAGCACAAGTCAACCGTCCCTCTCCCCGCTCACCCTCCCCGGCAGGGGCAGCGTGACTTTGCAGAGTGGGAACAGCTGCAGTCACATTGTCACTTTGCTTTTCCACCTGGCATCCAAAATCCAGCACTTTGTCCAATCTTATTTTCTCACTGAAGGGTCATTTTCATCTCGGGACACAGTCTGGGCCGGGGTTCCTGCCTGAGGCTTTCCGACCGGCCCCGTTACGCAAACGTGATGCTTCTTGTTAAATTGGCTTCTTTCTGTACTGACACCATTTCGAAAGGGAGCTTCACACGCACTACCTGAGTGAAAACCGGTATCATCTGCCACACTAGAAGGCCAAGAAGGAAATAAAGCGACATTATCAATTCTAACTACACGCCACCTGCCAAAGGTTGGGTCTGGACTCTCTCTCCTGGGGAAAATGAGGTAAGCAAGTATTAGACTTTAGAGACATCCTGGTATCAAACAGAACCTTTCTCCTTCAGGTGATCAGAATGATTAGAAAAACAGAAAAGAGGTTAAAACTTACTCCCCAAGAGGTTCACTGCTACATGAAAACCACATCTGTGTCCTGTACACATTAACATCCTCTCTTCTGAGAAGCGCTGGGGTAGGGTAGTAGACTCAGCTTTGCTAGATATTCAAAACAAACACACCATCATTCCCAAAACTAAAACATTTGGTGATATGGAAACAGCATTAGGATCAGGGGACGTTGGTTCTTCATGGACTCTGCCACTAAGGAGCCAGGTGACAATCATTTTGCCCATCTGGGAAGCATTTCTCTGGTTTGTCACAATCTGCAAGGTGTCTTTCAGCCTCTGGCAAATAGCTTCTTGGTAACAAGAAGTATGTTATTTTAAAAAATCCCTATCTTCCGGATAAGCATTCAGTGAGATAAAGTCTGTAAAGCTTTGAGTAAAATGCTTGTCCTTGCAGGTGCTCAATAAATTTATGCAGAATGCCTGAATCATGTGTGCTGTGGTCTATGAGTCAGGCACTTTGATAAGCACTTCATGTATTAATCTCTTTATTCATTACAATTATGCAACCTGGTGTTCATTATGTTTGTTTGACAGATGAGGAAACTGAGGCTTAGCCCAGTTAAATAACTTTTTTAAAGAACATAATAACTTCTGAAGTATATTCAAACTTTTTTTATGAAAAACTTCAAGCCTACAGGAAAAACAGAGGGAAAGATACAATGAACACTTTCACCTGCATTTAAACAGTTGAGTTTTGCCATATTTGCTTCATCTGATACCCTAAAGTATTTTGAAATAATTTACATGAAGTACTATTAATTCGTATGCTATCCTTACTATTTAACACAATGCCAGTAACATATCACAAATCAAATATTTCTGAAGGATCCAAAGTAGTAAGACATATTATGTGTCCTGAATCTCTGAAAGGAAGATGACATATCATGGAATTCCATCCAGCCATCAGCAGTAAGAAAATGGAGAATATTTTGTAGCACTCTCTGTGTTTTATCATCTTCTGATAAAGTGAGATCTCGCTGTCTGCAATGGGAAGGGGGTGTTGTCACGAGGGAAGACCCTGCATACTGTACTGGCTTTAGGAGATGCAGGGTTCAAAGCCGAGGTCATGTCATCAGTCTTTGACCTGGGAAAGCTCTGTAAACCCGCAGACCTTCACCTACTCAATGGTGACAGTTACAAGAAACACCAAGTTCGTGGGAATGCTTCGAGAATAAGTTAGCTGGTGTCTATAACAGTGCATAGCCCTGCCCGATATTAAGGAATAAATAACCAAGCAGCTCAACTTCCTACACCCAACTGTGCAGAGTTAGGTAAGAATTCAGTGGAAGTTTCTCCCACACCCGCCAGACTATCTGGGGCTTAGGAGCAGAGCTCTAAGGTACCGAGGTGTAACACACACTCGCACCTTCCTATGTCCATGGGGCTGTCCTTGGTCATGCTACACACCAATACAGGCACCCCGGCACCTCAGCACACGAGTGTTTACTCATACAAATTCAACTCCAGATGGTATTGCCAACCAGGATGGCCGTTCTCCTAAGTCATTCAACGCCTAGGCATGTATGAGACGGAGTCAGGAATGTGCTGTTTTCCAGTGTTTCCCGGTATAAAAAATCTCAGCACGCCAAATTCCAGTCCAATGTCTGAAAACTTTTCAGTTTTATACGGTATGGCCCTCAGTGAAAGCCAGCCAATTCCTCCGGTGCTCAATCAAAACAAAGCAACCCCCTGGGAAGAGAAGCAGGGTCTGTTCAGGGCTGGATGACAAATGGACATGTTTGGTTGAAGGTAGGTACACTGGTCTTGGGGTGAGGGATTTCCAAAAATAATTTTGACTCTCAATGCGTTTCAATGATACTTTGATTTAACAGTCTAATCCTCACCTAAGTTAAGATCCTACATGAGGGATCTTTAAGTGGGGATGAAATGCTCTTCAGTTTGCAAAGGGAAAAAAAACACACAAAGTGCTGTCTTTCAAGAACACGTTGAGATTGATGGGCTGACTGTGCATCAGCAGCGAGACAGCAAACCAGGACTTGCAAGCTTGTTTCTGTCACTGCGACTGGGCATCCACAAGAGCTCACTAAAGCAACCCCTGAGCATCCAGAAGGGCGTTTTGGCAACGAGAAGTTTCCATAACTTCTCATCAGGCCTTCTTGGGCTCCAGCAAGAGCGTCATCTTCTCCTTCCTGATGCATGAAGTTCTAATCATCGTGCACAGGTGCTCTGAATGCTCACTTCATGGGCTTCCTACCAACTGACTGAAGCTGCCCAAGATTGGCACGGTAAATAAAACGCACAGATGCTGGCGAGGAGGTTTTCGTAAACATACATCAGGAAAACCTGCCAGCATTTACCCAGCTGGCAACGTGGATCTCCGACAAGCAGGCAGCAACGTGGTAGAAGCATCTTTAAAACTCAGACCTGCATTACTGCAGAGCTGTGTCCCTCGTGCATCTCACTCTCCCGTGTGAACTTTCTGTCGCATACCTGGTGCCGCGGGGTGAGCATTACTTACAGCTGCCAGATGCTTTACGCAGAAGTTTGCATAGCAATCACAGGGAAATAAATCACGTAAACTAGTGAAATGTCATGAAATGGGGGAACTAGCATGTTGATAACCAAACAAAAGTCTTATGCTAAAATATGTAAATCCAAAGAAAGAATTTCAATCATGAAGCCTCGGTTAAGTGGATTCATTAAAAGCATCAAAAATTAGAAAACCGATCACAGAGGCATGCCCAAATTGGTTTTTTTTTTCTCACGTAACAAACAATCCAGAGAAGACACCCAGGACTGGTACAGCAGTGTCATGGTGCTAATGGGAACCCAGGCAGGAAGGAAGAGGACAAAGACTGCAGGAATATGCCACTGGAAAATATTCTTCTAGAAGCCCCACCTAGAAAATTCCACCTGCACTTGATTGGCAAGAACTGGATCACATGGCTACTCCTAGCTGCAAGGGAGTCTGGGCAGGGAGCTGTCCCTGGAGCATCACTACCTCAAACTGCTAGTCAGAGGGAGGGCAGAAAGGATCTTAGGTGGCAAAATTGCAATACAAAGCTGGGATAAACAGCGTGTGTTGAATCTGGGTTCCTGGAGGTCAGTTTGAAAAGATAAAAGACTATCTCTAAGCGTTGGTGAATTCCTCCCAGTTCTGCACTTCCTCCGAGACACTACGCAGGAATCATGATGGATGACATCTCTGCGCCATTCCATTTGCAGAGGAGTGAAGAGAATTATTGGATTTTGCCTGAGAAAGGAGCAGTGTGTAATAGTGCCTGTCATGGGAAAATAAATAAATAGCATGCCAAATGTCGGAAGAAAAACTCCTCTGTTAATCGTGAGGACCACTATAAGCAGACTTGGGTTTGATGGGCTGAGAACGAAACACTTCAAACTTACTTTGTAGACGACCCATAAAATGTTGAAGCCGTCTCTGAAGAGGCAGATGCTGTTTTCATCTTCCATGTTTACCAGGCGATTTCAGGTCACAGCTCTTCCTCCTGCTTTTAGTGAATGTTGACTCTCACTAGCTCTCAGCACCGGCACTCTGGCTGGGCTCACGTCTGCAACTGAGTCCCCACTCGGCATCCAGGCAGTTAAAGAGATCATCAGGTCAGCACTCACATGACCTTAATGGGAACATCCTGGACATTCATAAGGTGATGATATTGCTTTCTGGAACTTTTGTTGATCCATGACTCCTAGTGTTTTTTTTTGAGACGGAGTCTCACTCTGTTGCCAGGGCTAGAGTGCTGTGGCGTCAGCCTAGCTCACAGCAACCTCACACTCCTGGGCTCAAGCGATCCTTCTGCCTCAGCCTCCCGAGTAGCTGGGACTACAGGCATGCGCCACCATGCCCGGCTAATTTTTCTATTTTTAGTAGAGACCGGGTCTCACTCTTGTTCAGGCTGGTCTCAAACTCCTGAGCCCAAGTGATCCTCCTGCCTTGGCCTCCCAGAGTGTGGGGATGACAGGTGTGAGCCACTGCTCCTGGCCTGGTGAGTATTTTTAAAAGAAAGAAGAAAAAAGAAATAGAGAAGGAAAGAAGGAAATAAAGGTGGAAGAAAGAAGAGGGGAAGAGAGAGACAGGGAGGGAGAAACTTGCCTATTTTTTGCCTCCTTCTTAGTCTTACCCCTCCCAGCACACTTTCCCCTCCTAAGAGTTAAACAAGAATACAGTGTACAAATTTTATAATATTTCAGGATTATCTTTGTGTCCTGGCTCTTAGCACAAAGCCAGGCACGCTGAGGATAGTCTAAGAAGGTGCACCTGCTGAGTGACAGTCCACACCTGCTCGCTTCTTTCTGCCAACCGACCTTTGGTCGTGGTGTCCCCTTGCCTGGAATTCCCTCCTGCAACATCCCAGACTGTGTGCACCCACACCGTGTTCAAAGAAAGGGCGACAGCTGCTCCTTGCAACCGGATATGACCTTTTCTGGTAATAACACATTTTCATCTCAGTTGGCTATAAATGATAGAAACCTCAATCTCACTGAAACAAAAAAAGAAAATTATAGAAGTATCTATTGACGTGTGATGAAACGTCTAGGCTTGGCTGGACCCAGGGGTTCCGACCAGGGCGAGGCTGTGCCATCTTCTCCCCGAGTCCACCTGCCACTGTGGACAGGTCTGGCCGCTCCAGGCTTCCATCCCTGGTGCTGTTAAATGCAGGAGGTGGGAATGTCTCTCCTTTAATCACTCCCCAAAAGTCCCCAAATAGAGCGTCACATGGAGTCTCATTGCCTTGGCTAGGGTCCTATGCTCACTGTTGAACTAATGGCTGTTATTACTGTGTGTGTATGCGCAAATGTGTGTGTGTGCGTGTTGCTGTTTGGTTTGACCTTGTTCTCACATCTACCCCCGGAGCTCGTTTAGTGCCATGCATCCCTCAACCACGTGAACTGAGAGTGTGGGAAGGACAGTTTCCCAGAGACAGCTGGGGATCTGT